>ML325345.1:0-33690 GCA_005239505.1 Nicotiana paniculata | reverse complement strand
TTCTGAACCTAGAAGCATGCGATTAGGTTATTTGAAAAATTGATAAGAACTGTTAATCTAGAAGTGGACAAAACTGCATGTGCTATGTTCTTCAATAGAAATTACAAAGTTCCAGAAAAATAACGTAATCTGGCTTACCAATTTGAAGTGAGACCGGTATATGACGTATTTATATGTCTGTGATACTTAGAGGTATATGTATACTACACGAATAAGGTGCATTGTGATCATTTACAAAAAATAGAAAGTGAAGACCTTTAAGATTTGATTAAGAGCTGGATTTCAAAATCGATAGTCTTCTCTCATAAATAGCAAACTAGGATGGCCTAACGTGATAAAACGAGGCTTGATGAGGCCATAGCCTATAAGATGATCTTTTAGAATAACGAATACCGTTTAGAGATCCTATAGGTAAAATGGATACCCTTAGTTCGAAATTTGGATAAAAAATCAAATATCATACCGAAGCTACCTAACCAACATTCGGGAGCGACAACTCATGTCCCCGTCTTTAAACTTCAAAAATTATGATAAAAATCACATGTTGTAATTACGGGTGCATTTCATGTGGCAAAATTACAATGTGTCCAAAAAATAAACAAGTGCACGCCATTGTGACTTGTTTCAAGATAAATCCATAAATATCAAAACCGATTTATACACATATCCCGTAAGCTGAAATACTACTTTTAGATAAAGATTCCAAAACTTTAGAGAATAATTGAATATCGCCTCAAATAGGCATTTTTTTAATCGTCATGACCATAGTCATGACTATATAATCAATTCGGGTGTGGCAACTCATGTCCCCGACTCTAACTCAAAACAATAATAAAAAATCAACATGTTGTAAATTGCGGGTGCATTTCATGTGGCGCATTTACAATGTGTCCAAAAATAACAAGTGCACGTCATTGTGACTTGTATTAAAATAATTCCATAAATATTAAAAGCGGCTAAAAAGTGAAAAGGCTAAAATGCATAATAGTTTTAAAATATGTAAATAATCAGATAATTTAGGCCAAATATGAGACCGTGCTAGATCCACGGAACTCGGGAATGCCTAACACCTTCTCCCGGGTTAACAGAATTCCTTACTCGGATTTCTGGTTGCAGACAAATCAAAAAAGAGTCAAAATTTCCTCGGTTTGGAATTTCAATAAATAACCGTAAAAATCCGGGTGGCGACTCTGAAAACTAAAATAAATCCCAAAACCGAATAATGTCACTTTAATTGGAAAAACTCCCTCTCTACCCTTTATTAATACGAGGTAGTGGAAAAAAGAGGTGTGACAGGTGAAACTTATTTCTTTGTATTTTATTGCTTTTTTAATTCTGACAACCATGCTTAGGTTAGATTATTACTTCTTTGATTATTCGTTTTATAATTATTGCTTCTTTCATTGTTGTTGAATAATTTTGGAAATTGAAGTTTGGTATCGTGACAACATATTTGTCGTTAAATTTATTCTCCGCATTATTTATTACTCGAATTCATATTATCATTATTATATGGTAAGGAAGAGAGTAAAAACATGAGGCGTGATGTCATGCCATTGCATTGGCATTTTCATTATTAAGAAAGTAAAAGCACGAAGGATGTTGTCGTACCATTGCATTTAAATTTTTATTATTACATGGTGAGGATGAGAGTAAAAGCACGAAGGGTGATGCCGTGCCATGATATTTATATTATCTTATAGTGATGACGAGAGTAAAAGCACTAAGGGTGACATCGTGCCATTTTCATATCATTGGTTTGACCGAGTTTACCGGTATTGATAATTTACTTGGTTATTTCGTGATTTCATACTTGTCGTAGTTGTTATATTTTCCCCCTTTTTGCATGTCCCCTCCCAGTTTGTACATTTTCATTCTCTGTTATTATTTTTTCTTTACATACACTAGTACAAGGCTATTTACGAGGTTTCTTATCATAACCTCGTCACTACCTCGTCGAGGTTAAGCTCGACACTTACGTAGTGAATTAAGTCAATTGTGCTCATACTACACTTCTACACTTCTTGTGCAGATACTGCTATTGGTCCTAGCGGCGCTCAGTAACTTTTACTCGGATTCAATCGCTATCAGAGACTTGAGGCATAGTTGCATGGCGTCTGCAGTCCTAAAATACCCTTACCTTCTATCTTTACTATTTTATTGAGTTTCAAAATAGTCATATTTTGTTCAGACCTTGTTTGTAGAACTCTAGATGTTCATGTACTCGTGACTCCAGGTTCTGGGTTATATTTTGACTTTGTTGTTTGGTATTATTTTACTCTACTTCAGACGTATATCATTATCATTGTTAATATTTTATTTTCAATTTCTAAATCAGTTAATTATTTATTTTACGTCGGCTTGCCTAACAAATGGTTGCTAGGCGCCATCACAACTCTAAGGTTGGGATTTCGGGCTGTAACAGAGAAAAAGCGAAGAAATTATGGAAAAAGTTGAAGGGAAGAAAACAATGATAAAAAAATAAAGAACTTAGATCAAAGATTATAGGACGATTTATTTTTCTCAGGCTATAAGATTTTTAAGATTTTTTTTGTTGAAGACTAATATTGTAAAATAATCCACACCGTTCATATTTTTAGTGATGCGTGGCTAATATCAAGTGTGGTATTGAACTTTTTTTTTGACAAATAGGGGTAATATATTTAAAAGTTACGGAATATTATCTGTTACCTCATTCAAAAAACTACAATCCTTAAGGACATTTGTATTTCTCAAGTTGGCTAACTTACAACATACTTCGGTACTACTTTTTTTGACAAAATAAACATAACCCTCCCTATTTGCTGCCAGATCATTTAAAACATAAGGGTGTGGTTTGCCAAGTAGTTGATCTTCCCTTGCATGATTGAGGGCCTCCTTTGCCATCTTATGGGCCACTTTGTTCCCTTCCCTGAAGTTATGACTGATTGACGATTGCTTCAACTGGTGCATTAACCACCTGCAAGTATAAATAATCGAAATGTCAGGAACACAGACAGAATTTAGTTCCTTAATTACCTTTGTTGCGTCAGTTTCGATGATCAAAGGTGTGTATCCATTTGTTAGTACGATACTGAGTCCTTCCTTGAGAGCCTCTAATTCAACCTGGGGAGGGGAGATTGAGGGGCAAGTGTGTTGGTAACCCATTATCCACGCGCCATTATAGTTTCTAAATACCCCTCATATGCCTCCTAGATTTTTTTTCTTTGAATGCTCCATCTATGTTTAGTTTGAAAATATTTGGTTGTGGTTTATGCCATGCAATGTCAACTGCATGGGAATGAACATTGGGTTGCTCTTTTTGAGTGAGAAGCTTATACTCTATTGCTAGGGATATTTCATTAGTGGGGTTATAGTTCATAGTCATGTTAGAATAATTATTATTATTACGGTTGAGCCAAATGCTCCAAAGAACAAAAGGGTATAGATCTTCCCATGCAAGATGAGGGGAGGGAGTGTTATTATTCAAATTTCAAACTTTTTGAAGCCAGTGGGTATCATTTCGATGATCAGAACTATTTATACCTCTCATAGTCCAGTAATTAAGGACTGCTTTGAAATTTGTGAAAATGTGTTCAATGGATTCATTTTCCTCTTTACACACTGGACAAGTAGGATCAATGTTCAAGCTTATATGGTTAAGATAGGATCGAGTGGGGAGTTTTTTATGGAGACATTTCCACAACAAGATTTTTATCTTATTTGGGCAGCGCATATCCCAAATCCAACTAAAGTTTGTAGAGTTTTTGTCACTGGAAAAAATTAATTTATAGCAACTTTTTGAAGAAAAATTCCCGTCCCCTGTTAGCTCCCAATACATTGAGTCATTTGAGTGTTCTATAGGATGAACAGATAGGATACTATTTATGATGTGTTGGGATAGGTCAAAGGTGATTTCCATCAGTTGTCATTTATTATTAATCCAAATGTCTTTGATGGTAAGGTTGTTGCAAGACATTGTGAGAGGACCCTCCATTAGATGCCTAAGGTTTGAGGACTTAGGGATCCAGTTCGATTCCCAAATGTTCATAGTTGATTTTGTGTGGGGGATCCATTTTAATCCCTTATTACAAATTTCCCACCCTTTTACCACACTTTTCCATATGAAGGAAGTGTTTTTAAAATTCTTGGTAGAACCATAAATTAAAGATAGGATTTTTGACCATGGATGATTTGTGTTGTGTATGAGTCTCCAATTGAGGTTAGCCAAAGTTACTAGGTTTTTTTTTTTGCTGGGTGAATACCAAGATCCCCGTTGTTCTTGTCCCTTGTCACTGTATCCCAAGAAACTAGGTGAATTCTTTTTGAGGTTTTTGGGAGCCCCAAATGAAATGTCTTTGGATTTTGTCAATATGCTTGATAATCTTTATAGGGAGACAATCATATTGCATGACATGATTTGGAATATTGTTTAGAGTAGATGAGGCAATGGTAGTTCTTCCTGCCATGTTGAGAAAATTTGGTTTCCAAGAGTCCAATCTATTAGTCAGATTATCAAGGATAAATTGGTAATCAGTAGATTTAGGTTTGTTATTGATGATTGTAAAACCTAGATATTTTACAAAGCTATTGCTAATATTAATCTTAAAAGAGTTTTTCTAAAGCCTTGGTTGTATGTTTGGGAAAATTTTTGGAGACAATAATTTTTTATTTAGAGAAGTTTATTTTTTGGCTCGATATGTTGCAGAACGAATTTAGGCAGTTTAGAATATGTTGGGGGACTTTTTGTCAATCTTTCACATTAGATTTAGGTCATCCACATAGAAAAGATGAGATAGTTGGCATTGGTTCTTTCCCATTTTGATAGGAGACCATGTTCCAATGTCAACATTGTAGTTCATTTGAGTGGAAAGCATTTTCATATAAAGGATAAAAATGTTTGGTGATAGGGGGTCTCCTTTCCTAATACCTCTACTAGGAGAGGAAAACTTACTTTTGCTACCATTTACCAAGACAGATATCTTGCTTGTTGTAATACAAGACATATAAGTGTAGTGATGTTGGTGGGAAATTTAAACTGACAAAGAGTTATGTATATAAAGGACCATTCTAATCGGTCAAAAGCCTTTTCAAGGTCTATTTTCAGGACCATAATTGCATTAGAACCTAGTTGTTTCTGCATTTTAATCATTTAGTTTCTGAATAATTATGGCATTATAACTATTACGTCTTCCTTTAATAAAACTGGCTTGGTAAGGACGAAGGATATTCTCTAATAAGGGTTTTAGTCTATTGGCTATGATTTTAGAAATGATTTTGTAGATAGTGTTACATAATCCAATTGGCCGAAAGTTCTTCAAATTATTAGCATTGAAAATTTTAGGAATGAGGCAGAGATAAGTATCATTAATGTCTGCTGGAAGGTTGCCTGATTCAAAAGCTTGGTGACAAAGATTTGAGACTGAGGTTTTTAGGGTATGCTAATACTTTTGAAAGAAAAATGGGTGAATACCATGTGGACTAGGAGATTTAAAAGGCTTGAAATTAAATATTCTATTTTTAATTTCTGAAGGGGATATGGAATTGTCTAGAGATGATAAGTTAATATTTTTGTAACTAGTGGGATCAGACTTAATAAAAGACCAGTTGGAGTAACTGTGGCTAGTTGTGAAGACTTGTTCAAAGTAGGAGAGGATATGTTCCATGATTTTTTGTGGATCATCTATCCAATTTCCTTCCAAATCTTTGAAAAAGACAATCTTGTTTTTTCTTCTATTATTAGTGGAATATATGTGAAAATCTTTTGAGTTTGAGTTACATTCATTAAGTGTCACGACAAAAATGGTAATCTAGGTCGTGATGGCGTCCAACGCTGATGTTAGGCAAGCCAACCTTATTAGTCTAGTGAGTCCCATTTAATTTTATAAAACTTTATTAACAACATTTAAATTTTGCCACAATCATGAGAAAAAGATAATATCGAAGCAAATTTACTTGCAATGATCAAGAAGTTAAATTTAAATAGTTACACTTCTAAAAAAAGGATAGTCTACCAGTGTGCGTGCCAGGAACCGGTGTCACAAGTATACAAGCATCTAGTAGAAGGAATCAAAATAACACGTCTATCTTACTATCTGGGAGAATATAGACAGAATGCCAAAAAGGGAAAGACTCCAACGTGCTGTTGAACAGCATCAAGAGGAGCAGCTCACCGTGCAATATCTGATCTCGTGAAGTCAGGAACGTGCTCCGGGCTGATAACCAGACACACCTGCCTCAGAACCTGTACAATTAAGTACAGAAGCGTAGTATGAGTACATAAACATCATGTACCCAGTAAGTATCAGGTCTAATCTAGAAGAAGTAGAGACGTGTGATGACCCCAAGGGGTCAATTTATAAAATCATACTTTGTTCCATGCTAAATAACAATAAAAAGACTAAAATTAAATACCTCGATTTGCGTGCACAGTCTGGGCGTGAAACCGGAAAGCTTTAATGTGAAAATATGAGAAATAGTGATTTTTAGAATTTAAATTTGATATAAGTTGACTTTGGTCAACATTTTGAGTAAACCTGGATCTGTGTTCCGACAATTCAATGAGGTCCGCAGTAAAATATGGGACTCGGGCGTATGCCCGAAAATAAATTCCGAGGTCCCAAGCCTTAGAAATCAATTTTTGAAAGAAATTGTTTTGCTGAAATGTTCATGAATTTAAGAAAAGAAGTAATGCTACAAATACATTGGTATCGGGTCCGTATTTTAGTTTCGGAGCTCGGTACAACTTTATTATGATATTTAGAGGTTAACTGTGAAATTTGGTGAAAACGGAGTTCGTTTGACATGATTTGGACATCTGGTTGATAAGTCATGAACTTTAAGAGTTTTTGATGAAAATGATGAGTTTTGAGGTTTAATTCATAGAATTACATGTTATTTTCATGATTTTATCGCACAAGCAAGTCTGTATGATGCTTTTAGACTTGCGTGCATCATTTGTTTAGAGCCCCGAGGGCTCGGGTGAGTTTCGGATAGGGCACGGGGTGTTTTACACTTAGAAAGAGTTGCTGGTTTTCTAGTTTGCTGGTGCCCAGGTTTTTAATGATGTGCGATTGCATAGGTAGGCCTGCGATCTTACAGTATAGGCTCAAGGGGTACCCAGGTTGTGCTATGCGAACGCAGCACCAAGGACGCGACCGTAATGCTCACCCAGGCAAAGCTATGCGATCGCACCCCCAGCTCTGCGATCGCGAAGAGTTAAACGGGCCTGGGGGAGGGGGAGGTCAGTGCTCTATGCGATCTCACCCTCCCTCTCGAGATCGCGGTTCACCATATCCCATACCCTATGCGATCACAAACCATTTCCCGTGATCACATAGGCCTTCTGTCCAGCTAATATAAATACTTGTTAAAAAACGGGCAGAACCCCTTCTTCTCCAAATTTTCGAAGTTCCAGCCCTAAAAATGATTTTTCTTCTGCAATATTCATCCCTAATTCATAGTTAATCAATTTCAAACCTTTTTCTTTCAATTCCTTACTATTTTGAATCACTTTTAAAGCAAAAACAAAGGATTTTCATGGTAAAAATCTAGGTTTTGGGTAGAATTAGGGAGTTTTGTAAAAATCATTTTTTTATATCAAATTAAGGTCGGATTTCAAAACTAATAGCATATTTAAGTTCGTGGATGAATGGGTGAACGTAATTTGGTCCGAACCCCGAGTTTAGACCAAGCGGGCCCGGGGTCGGATTTTTACTTTTTTGAGAAAACTTAGGAAAAATTATATTTTTCAATAAAGCTAGTTCCTTTAGAATTAGTTAATGATATTAAGTTAATTTTGATTAGATTCGAGCAATTTAGAGGTGAATTCAAAGGGAAAAGCAATAATTGAGCAGTGAGTGGCCTGCGGAATTGAGGTAAGTGTTTGGTCTAACTTTGGCTTGAGGGAATAGGACTCCCCACTTGTTTTCTATGTGAAATGCATGGGCGTGGTGTATAGGTGTGGTAACGAGTATCTATGCACCACCCAAATTAATTGTTAAACATGATTCCCCTTCTCGTTCCCAACTTAATTGATTATTGTCCTAATTGTTATATGTTCATTATTGCTTCTATGACTATTTGGCCTTGTTGATCTGTTGTTAGATATTGTTGTGATCATTTGGAAAGAGTTTTGGTTGTTGGAGCTGTTTTCCTTGTGATATGCATAACGGTTTATAGGTTTGGTATTATTTTTACGAATTATATATATACTTTCGAAAATAAGTCCTTTAGACATAACTTTTCCTGGAGATAATTGCTTTTCAGCTATACTTTTCAATATATATATTTATATCTTTCGATTCAAATCTCCTCAATCATAAACTACCGGAACTCAATCCGTCACTCAGAATTTTTCATGCAATGCAGTACAGGGGGGAAGTTTCCGGATCTCTATCTGTAGTCCCAATTTAAATATACGATGTAGTACAGAGGGAAAGCTCCCGGATCTTTGTCCGTAGTCCCAATTTAAATATGCGATGCAGTACAGGGGGAAAGCTCCCGGATCTCTGTCCAATTCAAATATGTGATGCAGTACAGGGGGAAAGCTCCCGGATATCTGTCTGTAGTCCCAATTTAAATATGCAATGCAGTACAGAGGGAAAGCTCCCGGATCTTTGTCCGTAGTCCCAATTTAAATATGCGATGCAGTACAGGGGGAAAGCTCCCGGATATCTGTCTGTAGTCCCAATTTAAATATGCAATGCAGTACAGAGGGAAAGCTCTCGGATCTCTGTCCTGACTCCCAATTTAAATATGCAATGCAGCCACTGAGGAAAATAACCTGAATGCGACAGAAACAACATATATTTCTACAACCGGCGCGAAAGCAAACAAGGCCGAATACAAAGTGCGATGAGCAAATCAATACAAAGACTTAAATCACAAAAGTGGTAACAACTCGCTCATAAGAAGTAGCCACTGAGAGGAATGCCAAGCACAAAGAGAGAACAACATAACAAGGGGAAAAAAAGACAAATATAGCAACAATTCTATACATTGAAGTTCGCAACCAAGAAACCAAATCATCCCGGCAAGGGAATCAGCTATAACCAATCTCACTTAGACAATTACCTTCACCGAATTAACTCAGTTTGAACAATGCTCAGTAAATAGACAGCATATGAAGAAAGACATAGCATAACGGTACAAAAAACAAAGTCTTCATTTAAGTCAATTAAGATCATATAAGAAACAAGGAATGCTAGGCAAGTACTTCTAACTTGAACAGGAGGAGATGAGATTAGGAATCAGGAATTCAGTTATAACAAGTTCAATTCATATACGGGGAACATAAGGACCCAAAACTCCCTAAAGGGAATTCTATTTGCAAATAAGTTCGAGTACACACTCGTCACCTCGCGTACTCGGACTACAATCAACATAGAAGACTCAATCCTAAGGGGTAGTTCCCCCACACAAAGTTAGGCAAGATACTTACCTTGACTGCGATAATCAACTCAATACCATGCTCTTGCCATGAGTACCCAACTCCGGGTGGCCCAAATCTAGACAATTCTATTGCATAGAGTAAATAACATCACGAGGAAACAAAATAATTAATAAGTCCGAAGCTAATACGCAAAATTAGGAAGGTCGCCCAAAAAGTTCCCCGGGTCCACATCTCGGAATCGGGTAAAGATTATATTTTCCGGAACCTATTCACTCACGAGTCTAAACATATGAAAATCTCTCAAATAGGAGGTCAAAAACCCAATCAAAACTCAATAATTTGGTCTATGAAGTTTATCCCATTTTCTACCCAAAATTTTCGAAATTAAAGGTTTGATTTAAGATTGGAATCCCAGAAATTGATCTATAATGGATAGAAATCACTTACCCAAGTTACCCAGGTGCAAAAGCCTCCAAAAATCGCCTCTCCCGAGCTCCCCAATTCAAAAATGCTGAAAATAACATAAACCCTCGGATCTGATATAATTGCCCAGCAATTCTGTACCTGCGCCCCTGGGACTGCACCTGCGGATATACCATCGCGGTGCGAAAACCCACTAAGAAGCCTGGGGTCGCACCTGCGCTCATATGGCCACATCCGCGGCTCCGCATCTGCGGAAAACACACCGCACTTGCGAGGATTGGGGGATTGGGCTAAGTCCGCACCTGCGAGCTCCTCGCCGCACCTGCAGAAGGTCCATCGCAGGTGCGAGGCACCATAACCAGCAATGGTTCGGCTATCTCCCAAGTGCTAATAACACTCGATGAGCATCCTAAAAGTGCCCGAGGCCCCCGAGACCCCGTTCAACCACACACACAAGTCATATAACCTAACACGGACTCGCTCGAGGTTTCAAACCACATAAAACAACACTAACACGATGCATTAAACTAAAAGTCCATGAAAATTCTTCAAACTTCTATAAACATTAAGTTTTGCATTTAAGGTTCGAATCACGTCAAATTAAGTCTGTTTCTTACCAATATTCACAGATAACACATATAAATCGTATTGAACCTGTACCGGGCTTCAGAATCATAATACGGGCCCGATATCATAGGTTTCACCTCAAATTTCATTTTCAAAAATCTTTATATTTTTCAGAAAACAATTTTCTTTAAAAATTTATTTCTCGGGCTTGGGACCTCGGAATTCGATTTCGGGCATACGCCAAAGTCCCATATTTTACTACGAACCCTCCGGGACTGTCAAATCACGGGTCCGGGTTCGTTTACCAAAAACATTGACTGAAGTCAACTTTATTCAAATTTCCAACACAAAATTTTCATTTTTATCAATTTTTCACATATAGGCTTCCCGGCTACACGTCCGGGCTGCGCACGTAAGTCGAGGTGAGATAGAAGAAGGTTTTCACGACCTCGGAGCACAGAATTAGATACAATATACGGCATGACCCTTTTGGTTCATCACAATCTCCCCCTCTTAAACAAACGTTCGTCCTCGAACGTGCTAAGGTTCACTTTGAACTCAACCAATCACTGATTGCGCATTTCCAACACACACCTGCGGGTGATCCCACGTCACCCAACCTACATAAGCCTGATGACACCATCACAACTTCCATATAGCCTTCTCAATCATCGATAAGCCCCATACCTCAATTCCTCACTTTCTACTCATTTCCAAAAGACCCGATTCTAAATCCATGTCCGGCATTAGCCTCAACTAGTTGCATCAACTTAGGTCTATGCCAAAAAGGCACGGCCACACAACATAGCACATCACACATAGGCTCAATAGCACTTTTGAACACCATATCTGCCCGAAATCAACTCAACATTAGCAGTTAGTCCCACTTATGGAAGAACTCTCTGTTTCCAAATCCTATAATACCGATACTGATGCAATAAACACGAAAACCTCATCAGTAGACACCCGAATCACCGAGTCACAACTAACACCACCGGGCACACATCCTGCAAACTGAACTAAAGAAGCACATAACGAAATGGCTGAGTAGGAAGATAGAAGCATATATAAAGGAACTATCAAACCAGCCCATAGGCATAACTCTCTATCGATACTGACTTACCAAAAGCAATATAACAAGAGAGAAGCAAAGCATATGAAGAAATCACAAGGATGCCATCCTGATAAAAAATCTAATGCGGTACTCAGCCCGGTCCAAACGTATCAATTCACAAAGAATCACGAGGGTCACTCCCTCAACTCTACGACACATATCGAATATATATCATATCAATAGAGTTCTCCCGCTAATTCATCTCGGCTAACAGAATCATAGAGCTCACTTACTCACATCTCAATGGAGTATCAAATCACAGCTCGAAAACAAAATGCTTAGAAGAATGACATAAAGCTTACCACGAAGGACGAGATGGACTCACTTCCAGTTTCACCACTAGCAAGGATGAATAAAACAATGATAGACACGGCTATTACTCATAGAATCTCCCAACAGGAACAAGCACAAAGATAGAGTGCAATACATGAAACTCACTCATAAATGAGACTACAAATAATGGGAACTCGTCCTGAACAATAGGACTATAGTGAAATACAATGGTACCCTACTTTAGCACATCAAGCCATACCTGGGTGACGATATCTGACACGACGGCCTCTAACCTACTATATGCAACACGATAACGGGTCGGGTCTCCCCCTCTTAGGCGCCTTCTATCCACCTGAAAACCCTGCTATAACCCTCCCACCTGAATCCTGGAATAATCTCTTACCATGTGGCTAACATCTCCACACTGAAAATAATCTCTCTACCAATTTGGCTGTGGAAGATATACGATACGGATCCTCTGAGAACCATGAGTATCTGAAACGCTCCCATGCGAAGCTGATAATGCAACTGAACTGGTTGACCCAAGATTCTCTACCGTGCCTGAGTCCCTCAATGAATCTATGGACTCGCCCTCTAACTGAAGCAACCAAGTGAGGTATATATCTAGCCAACTCACTGAATCTGACGGCGTACTCCAGTGGTGACATAGCGCCCTGACGCAACTGCTCAAACTCCGTGCGATATAAATCCCGATGGACATGAGGTGAAACCTTCCTCAAAACATCTCCGAAAACTGAATCCATGCTAGTAAGGCTAACTCGGCAAGGTTACCCCAACTCATATGTCGCCACCACTGATCAATCCACTACTCTGGACTTGAGACGTGACAAAAGCAACCCCGCTCGTCTCCACAATACTCGAAGTACGAAGAATATGGTGACACTCCTCCAGAAAACCCTGGGCATTACCCGCCGCCAATCCACTGAAAGATAGAAGGGTGGTACTTCCAGTACCTCTAAATCCCAAGGTCCGATGTTGTTGTCCTAACCACGGGCTGAACTGAAACCACATGTCATGCTGCCATGACAACTGGAACTTGACCAATATGATTTCGCTGCTCTGGAATGTAGATGGTAGGAATCTGAACTCCTCCCCTAATTTGTGAAGCAACTGGTGGACTAGAATCAACCCTGCCTGAGCCGATGTACCAATTGTACTCAAAACAGCGCTCCGGTCTTCTGAAGTCCGGGGTAGCAACAGGCACCCCCAGTACATGTCCCTTAACTAGGACTACTGGCGACTCCTCAATGGCTACTCTGGTAGGCATCTTAACTGTGGCACGTGCTCCTCGTTGGCCTCTATCTCTGACACTTGTGACATTTTCTTCGGGGTAGCATCATCCGGAACCACCGCTTGTGTCCTCACCATCGGTGAGAGAATGGAACGATAATTTCAAACTTAAAGATCAATGAAATCACATGATAGGGATGAAGGAAGTGAAATTGTCCTGATAGTTTTATAGCCTCTCGAAGATAGGTACAGACGTCTCCGTACCGATCCGCAAGACTCTACTAAACTCGCTTATGACTAGTAGCACCTATGAACCTAGAGCTCTGATACCAACTCGTCACGACCCAAATTTTTCTCTGTTGGGTATCGTGATGGCACCTAGTCTTAGGGACTAGGTAAGCCTAACATTTCCACTGACAACAATAATAATAAAGGAATTTTAAGAAAAATTTCGAAATAGAATTCTTGATAGAGTTTACAATTTTCCAAAACCCGGTAAGTACAAGTCATAAGCTCTAAGAAATATTTCTATCAAATCTAAGTACAACTTCCTAGGAATAAGTAAGTACAGTTGAATAGAAATAAAACAGGAAGGTGACTCTGAAGCCTGCGAACGCAACAGCAGGTTACCTTGAGTCTCCTTAGCAACGATTGCGTAGTTACCAACAACCATAACCTGAAACTGCACACAAAAATGTGTAGAAGTGTAGTATGAGCACATCACAGCAGTGCCCAGTAAGTATCAAGACTAACCTTGGTAAATTAGTGACGAGGACTAGTCAAGACACCACCGGTCTAATAAGTAAAAAGGCAAGAAGTATAAATGACCGATCCAAAATATCTATCTAAAGATTTCTCAATGTAATTAACGATACAATCGAATAATACGGAAGAAAATTCAATAATCACGATCAACGGACATCATAATAGAAATACTCAAAGAGAATGGAAAGGATGCAATCCAAATGGCAGGAACTACAACCCAACAAAAACACAAGCAACTCAGCACTACATCAATTTATTCACGTCAGGCCTTAGCCAATGACTCAATAAAACTGGTCAAACTTTCGAGTGAAAGCCTTTAAATCGTGAGTTCATTTTGAAAACATTAAAGATATAATCATTTCGGAATCGAGAAATTTTTTCTTTGAAACATACTTTCTCTTAATGTATATTTATATATTTTTATAAAGAGTAATCTTTATAACATAGTTTCTTCAAATACGGGGTGTTCAAATACATTTTTCCAAATACTGCTCTTTCAAGTATCATCAATATACGTGATGTTCAAAATACATTTTCCCAAGTACTGCTCTTTCAAATATCATCAAAACACGCGATGTTCAAAATATCTTTTCCCAAGTATTGCTCTTTCAAATATCATCAAAACACGTGATGTTCAAAATATATTTTCCCAAGTACTGCTCTTTCAAATATCATCAAAACATGTGATGTTCAAAATATATTTTTCCAAGTACTGCTCTTTCAAATATCATCAAAATACGTGATGTTCAAAATATATTTTTTCCAAGTACTGCTCTTTCAAATATCATCAACATACGTGATGTTCAAAATATATTTTCCCAAGTACTGCTCTTTCAAATATCATCATTCCGCAAGACAAATGTTTTTCAAATATACTTTCGAAAAGAAGTCCTTTAGACATAACTTTTCCTGGAGATAATTTCTTTTCAGCTATACTTTTCAATATATATATTTATATCTTTCGATTCAAATCTCCTCAATCATAAACTATCGGAACTCAGTCCGCCACTTAGAATTTATCATGCAATGCAGTATAGGGGAAAGCTCTCGGATCTCTATCCATAGTCCCAATTTAAATATGTGATGCAGTACAGGGGGAAAGCTCCCGGATCTCTGTTCGTAGTCCCAATTTAAATATGCGATGCAATACAGGGGGAAAGCTCCCGGATCTCTGTTCGTAGTCCCAATTTAAATATGTGATGCAGTACAGGGGGAAAGCTCCCGGATCTCTGTTCGTAGTCCCAATTTAAATATGCGATGCAATACAGGGGGAAAGCTCCCGGATGTCTGTCTGTAATCCTAATTTAAATATCTGATGCAGTACAGGGGGAAGCTCCCAGATCACTGTCCGTAGTCCCAATTTAAATATGCAATGTAGTATAGGGGGAAAGCTCCTAGATCTTTGTCCGTAGTCTCAATTTAAATATGCAATGCAGCCACTGAGGAAAACAACCAAAATGCGACAGAAACAACATATATTGCGACAGCGAAAGCAAGCAAGGCCGAATACAAAGTGTGATGAGCAAATCAATACAAAGACTTAAATCACAAAAGTGGTAACAACTCGCTCATAAGAAGTAGCCACTGAGAGGAATGCCAAGCACAAAGAGAGAACAACATAACGAGGGGAAGACAAGACAAATATAGCAACGATTCTATACATTCAAGTTCGCAACCAAGAAACCAAATCATCCCGGCAAGGGAATCAGCTATAACCAATCTCACTTAGACAATTAGCTTCACCGAATAAACTCAGTTTGAACAATGCTCAGTAAATAGGCAGCATATGAAGGAAGACATAGCATAACGGTAGGAAAAATAAAGTCTTCATTTAAGTCAATTAAGACCATATAAGAAACAAGGGATACTAGGCAAGTACTTCTAACTTGAACAGAAGGAGATGAGATTAGGAATCAGGAATTCAGATATAACAAGTTCAATTCATATACGGGGAACATAAGGACCCAAAACTCCCTAAAGGACAATCTATTTGCAAATAAGTTCGAGTACACACTCGTCACCTCGCGTACGCGGACTACAATTAACATAGAAGACTCAATCCTAAGGGGTAGTTCCCTCACACAAGGTGCAAGATACTTACCTTGACTGCGATAATCAACTAATACCATGATCTTGCCACGAGTACCCAACTCCGGGTGGCCCAAATCTAGACAATTCTATTGCATAGAGTAAATATCATCACAAGGAAACAAAATAATTAATAAGTCCGAAGCTAATACGCGAAATTAGGAAGGTCGCCCAAAAGGTTCCCCGGGTCCACATCTCGGAATCGGGTAAAAATTATATTTTCCGGAACCTATTCACTCACGAGTCTAAACATATCAAAATCTCTCAAATAGGAGGTCAAAAACCCAATATAAACTCAATAATTTGGTCTATGAAGTTTATCCCATTTTCTACCCAAACTTTTCGAAATTAATGGTTTGATTTAAGATTGGAATCATGAAAATTGGTCTATAATGGATAGAAATCACTTTCCCAAGTTACTCATGTGCAAAAGCCTCCAAAAATCACCTCTCCCAAGCTCCCCAACTCGAAAATGGTTAAAATAACATAAACCCTCGGATCTGATATAATTGCCCAGCAATTCCGCACCTCCGCCCCTGGGACCGCACCTGCGGAAATACCATCACAGGTGTGAAAACCCACTAAGAAGCCTGGGTTCGTACCTGCGGTCAAATGGCCTCACCCACGGCTCTGCATCTGCGGAAAACACACCACACCTGCGAGGATTGGGGGATTGGGCTAAGTCCGCACTTGCGAGCTCTTTGCCGCACCTGCAAAAGGTCCATCGCAGGTGTGAGACACCAGAACCAACAATGGTTCAGCTGTCTCCCAAGTGCTAATAACACCCGATGAGCATCCTAAACGTACCCGAGGCCCCCGGGACCCCGTCCAACAACACACACAAGTCATATAAACTAATACGGACTCGCTCGAGTTTCAAACCATATAAAACAACACTAATACGATGAATTAAACTAAAAGTCCATGAAAATTCTTCAAACTTCTATAAACATTAAGTTTTGCATTTAAGGTCCGAATCACGTCAAATTAAGTCCGTTTCATACCAGATTTCACAGATAACACATATAAATCATATCGAACCTGTACCGGGCTTCGGAATCATAATACGGGCCCGATATCACATGTTTCACCTCAAATTTCATTTTCAAAAACCTTTATATATTTCAGAAAATAATTTTCTTTCAAAATTAATTTCTCGGGCTTGGGACCTCGGAATTCGATTCCGGGCATACACCCAAGTACCATATTTTACTACGGACCCTCCGGGATCGTCAAATCACGGATCAGGGTCTGTTTACCAAAAACGTTGACTGAAGTCAACTTTATTTAAATTTCCAATACAAAATTTTCATTTTTATTAATTTTTCACATAAAGGCTTCCCGGCTACACACCCGGGCTGCGCACGTAAATCGATGTGAGATAGAAGGAGGTTTTCACGACCTCGGAGCATAGAATTAGATAGAATATACGGGATGACCCTTTTGGGTCATCAGAGCGCATCTATAAAATTCTGGGCATCCCCTCGGCGGCCGTATCTACGAGGCTTCGACCGCATCTGCGGTCTCGCATCTGCAATCTCGCACCTGCGGCTAGCCAATCGCAGGTGCGGTCGCACTAGATCTGGTGCACCAGCAGCTCTCTTTGAGCCGGGACTCGCCTCGCGCGTCGTCTGAATGACCTCCGGGGGACCCAAGGCCCCGTTCAAACATACCAACAAGTCCTAATTAATAAAACGGACTCGCTCAAACCCTCGGAACGCTCAAAAAAAATGCTAAAACCAAGAATCACACCCTAAAACCAATTAGATTCAATTTATGAACTTTAAGTTCTTAATTTCACTTCCAACACGCCGAAACATACTTATACTACTCAGAACGACACCAAATTTTGCGAGCAAGTCATAAATGATGCTACGGAACTATTCCCGATCTCGAATTTCCGTTCGGACTCGATATCACTAAAACACCCCGGGTCGTTCAAGAATCATATTTCACTATTTGGCGTCGAAACGGCCCCGGGATGTTCAAAACCCGTTCCGAACATACGCCCAAGTGTGAAATCATCATACGAACCTATTGGAACTTTCAAATCCTGATTTCGAGGTCGTTTACTTAAAATGTTGACCGAAGTCAAACTTGGCCTTTAAGGCCAACCTTAAGGAACTAAGTGTTCCAATTCCAACCCAAACTCTTCCAAATTCTCGAACGAACCATCCCCACTAGTCGTAAATCAATAAAAGCAAATACAGAAAGTCTTATTTAGGTGTACGGGGTTCTAAAAAGAAAAACAACCGATCGGGTCGTTACATTAAGCCAACTAACTCTAGATCTCAGTTTCCAAAAATCTTCTTCCATTTTCAGGATGTTGTTATGGTCTAACTTGAGGGAGATTTCCAAATTATTTAGGAAGGGGCTAAAACTATAAGAATTTGATTTTTGAATGTTGTTTAATCTAGCTAGGAGTCTTTTCTTTTTTATGAATAAAAAAGATCTCCAAAAGTGCCATTATTCCAATCAATAATGTGATTCTTAAAGACACTTTAAGCATCAACAAAAATCGTGTTGAGCCAACATTCTTTAACAATATTCCCAAATTCAGGGTGACCAAAACCAATAGGTTTCTAGTCTAAATTGTTTTGGAAGAGAGTTAAAAGGTTTGGGAATTAATTCTAGGGGAATTGAATTATGGTCAGAGTGAGTTTTTGGCAAGTGAATTACGGATGCTTTAGGGAAAATGTTCACCCAAATATCATTTGCTAGTAGTTTTTCCAATCTTTCCATGATATTATGGTCTCTACTAATTTTATTATGATTTGACCAAGTATATTTGCAACCCCTGAAACCTAAGTCCATTAATTTACAATAATTAATTTTATTTCATAGTTTGCAACATGTCTTCTATTGATAGGGTTACCACCTAATTTATCATTTGCTACCATAACATCANCCCCCCCCCCCCCCCAACCCCCAATAGCCAAGCACCTTTATAATTATCAAAAATATTAGTGATATTATCCCACATGATGTTTCTATTAGAGATTTTTGAATTAGCATAAATTGAGGAAAATAACTAAGAATGTCGTATAGGGGATACCTCAATTAGAGCATGATTTTTTTTTGTGACAAAGTTGTTGACATTCACCAAGTTTGTATCCCAAAGAACGTTCATGCCACCTGATTGTCCCTCTGTTGGGACCTCTGTCATATCTGTGAAGCCAAACTCGTTCATATGACTACCATGATTTGTCATCCTAGTTTCTAGTAGAGTGACCATGAAGGGATGATGAGTGCCTATTAATTCATGGAAATATTTTCTAAATTCAGCATTATTACCTCCTCTAATATTCCAAATAATGATATTTTTAGAATTATTCATTGATTGGTGTGGGGGTTGGGGATGACCATTCAGTTGACTCCTACTGTGGGGTCTTGGGGTGGCCTCACATCAATTGTGCATTTGAATAGTGAACTTGGACATGCTAGAATAAGCTTCTTCTCCCACTTCTCCTCGAATAGAAATACTTTTACTTCGTCTAGGTTTGAGGATTCTACCATTAATTTCTCTATTAGGTTGATTTCTCCCTGCATTCACTCCCCCTCCGGATTTCCTAAATCTTGTGGCATATGAGGATGTGGGACTTGTTGGTCCATTGTTCCTAGATTTATTGGCATTTGAGGTTGCATGTGATTTTGAGGTGGATCCCAAGTTGTTAAGACTGGGTTGAGGGCAGNGGGGGGGGGGGGGGGGGGGGGGGGGGGGGGGGGGGGGGGAAAGAAGAATAGGTCTAACCTCATGTTCTGTCGAAGATATGGGTTTTGGAGTATTGTTGTGGTAGGTTTTATTGTGCACGCATGACTTGGATCAAATTATTGTTCATTCCCAGTGCTAGTGGTTGTATTATGTTGTTTTCCCAAATGTGATTCATATAGTTGCTCATTGCTAGATGAAGACCCTCGGACACTAGTTGTGCTAAAATTGGGGAATTTGAATTAATATTATACTCTCCTAACCGTCTATGTTGAGTTGTAGTGATACTCCCCTCCCCATTAAACCTAGCTCTATCCAAGATGTTGGGTGATGATGCTGGGGAGGGGGTGGTTGTGCGTAAATTATGGGAAGATTTGGTAGTTGTTGTGGAAAAGGAGGGAGGTTCTCTGTGCGATCTTTGGTTTCTCAGTATTTGGATTAACCGGAATCTTCTCTGATGGTTTAGTGGGATTCTCGACATTTTTAGGAGATAAAGATTGGTAATTTAAGGGTTGATGGAGTGGAATAAGAGAAATGATTACCTCTATTTGCATGTCATTTGAGAGGTTTAGCGCGTTAGGATATAGAGGGTGTTCCATGGGTTTTGTTAGGCACGTGTACTGGGGTTTTGGCCATTTGTGATGAGAATGATTTTGGTTGAATGGGTGTTTATCCACATGCAAGGGAGGATTGTTTGTTGATTGGGTTTTGTCATTAATGGAGTGGTTAAAAATCTTGTAAGTATGATTAGGTATTATTTGGGTGTCAATCGATTGGTTAGTAGGGTTATTTAGAGGGGACTCTTGGTTAGTAACTATTTTGTCCTCCAGTGTAGTTTGATAGTTTTTATCAAATTTTGTCTTTTGTGCCCGATTTATGCACTCTTTATTTGAGTAGTTTTGGTTTTTCTGTAAAGTGGTATTACCCAAAACCGTTTGCTGGGAGTTTATGTTGATTGTTGAGAAACAGTTTTGAGTTTCTAAGGAGTTATTATCAGGGTGGTTTGGGGACGAATTATGGGGGAGTTCTGAAATGTGGACGTTATTAAGTTGATTTTTAGTAACCTTAGGAACATATTTCAGTTTTTGTGTAAGAATATACTTACCGTTTGTTGCATTAAATAGCCTGACATTAATACCTGATTCTTGAATCTTTTTATCAACATCATTGGGTTTGATTGTTGGGAATTTTCTGCTTCGTGGGAAAGGTACTGTTTGCCATCTTTCATCTTGTGCTCCTGAAGGTTGTCGTTGGCTTGTTGATGGTTGATCCACTGGAGTAGAGCTTGATTCATTTGCTGGAGATTTTTCATAAAGATATGAGGTGGTGTTGTGTGACCTAACCTACCGCATGTTTTGCAAAGAAAGTTGTCTGCCTCATAGTGAATTAGTTGTCTATGTCTATCAATGTAAATAAATTTTTTCACTGGTTCTTTCATTGGTAACTCGATACAAAGTCTTGTGTATCTGCCTTTCAGAGATAATGAAGATGTACAAGCATCCACCTTCAAAAGTCTTCCTATGACTCCCCCTATTTTTTATAGTATGTGGCCATCATAAAGTTCCGTAGGTAATTGAGGGAGTCTAACCCAAACTGCTGAATAGTTTTGTTTTGCATTCACTGCAATAAAATTTGGTTGCCAACATTGTATAAATAGAAAGAATCCTTAAATGAACCATGGACCTTTTTGGAGCATTAGATTCATATTTTCTTCCTTTTGTAATTTGATAATGAAGTAATCATTACCCAAATCAATGAGAGGGAAATTTTCATTGATTTTCCATAATTTTTGAATTTTTTGTTTCAATATTTGGTGCAAGATCCTTTTGCCATGTAGATTTATTATTAAGGAATATTTCCATAGATAGTAGATCCTTTGTTTGTCCTCAAAGGTAATAGGAACGGAAATAGAAATTTTTTCAATTCACTCATTTGAATAAGAATTTGTCTCTTGTTCTTGAATATCCATAAGGAGTGTGAGAGACGATAGGGGATCAGTAGAGATAGTAATTTTTCCATCATTTCCAATGAGATTTTCTATGAATGTTAGAGGGTTTGTGGCGTTTGGTATGACTAGGTTATTGTTATCCTTGCTTGATTGAATAAACATTAAATTATCCGGTGGTTTTGGAGGGATTTGGGTAAATCTAGGTTTGAGGTATTTGAATTCATGGAAGTTGATGAGTTTTGTTGAAGAATTAGGGAGAGTGAAGGATAGGTTAGAGAGAAGGGAGAGCTTCTCCCTCTAAAGTCATATGCATGTGGTATTGAACTTTACTACATCAAAAGTTAATCTCATCCATTCGATGATTTGGATCAATCGATTATTTTTGTACCATATTAATTTTTTGATTGTTCTATTATGTGTGATTAAAATTAGATAAATCATTTAGATTTTTTTAGATATTAGTTTTGGTTCAGCTAACTTTTCATAATTTATTTTAAAATGTCACAAAAGAGTCGCATTATTGTGTATCAGCTAATTTATTTTGGGTTGTGTTTGAAAATTGATATGAGAAATGAAATGGAGAGCTACGTGAGTTATTATTGCTGACAATGAAATTGATGCATTGTGACCTTTTTGACATCTAAGTCCCCAGTTACGTTCATTTTGAAAAAAGGTGAAATTTCATTTTCGTCCAAACAAAGTTAACATTCTTTTGTACATATTTAACTGAATATAATTACACAAAAAAAATATTTAACTGGATATAAAAATATAAAATATGAGTAGCAACGATTGAGCAGTTAATTTAAAATACAAGACAGTGCAACTTATTTTTTAGCAAGCGGGCTAGTATTTGTTATTTCATTAAGCAATCCAATCGTTGGTCATTAAAATATATATACAAAAGAAAGGATACAAAAGAAAAAATTTCGAATTACAGGATACGATCTATTTCGACCAAAGACGTCAAATTCCAAAGGAAAAAAAAACTTACAAAATAATAATTTAATGATTTCAAAATAGCTTTCAGTCTAAGATGAATCTATTATTTTGCTGGTGAACAAAGTTATTTGGTTGGGAGGTGACATGTTATATGTGAAATTAGTCGACATGTGCGTACGCAGGCCCTGACATTACTAGTTATAAAAAGAAGAAGTTGAATCTATTAATTGAGCTTCTCTCAGCTAAGGCTGAATGGCGAAGAAGTCGTGGACCGGAGGGAGAGGGTAAGGAGGAATTAGGAGTCAACAGGGAAACAACGGCATGAGAGGAATTCCTCAAACGGAAGACGCAAAGAAAACTCGAAGTGTAAATGTCTTACAAGGAGTGATACCACTGCAATTGAAGCACTCACCCATGGCAGGACCATCAATGGTGACACCAATGGCGAGTACTCAATTGAAAGCACAAACGGGCACTAGCAATCAAGCACAGACTATAGGGAAGTCGTGCGCGGACCAGGTTTAAGTTGAGGAGAAATCCACAGGTAAATCCGAAACCCTAGCCAAAAACTTGAAATCATGGAGTAAGATAGTAGGTAATACACCAATAGCTGAGGGATTTCACTTAGAAGGAGACACTAATTCAACTGCAAATGTCAAAATTACTATGGAGGATGTGAAAGAGGAAATAGAATACTGGCAATCTGCGGTTATGTGTTTTGTACTGGGGTCGAACCCTCCCCTAACTGTAATGGAGGGGTATAACAAACGCATATGGAATGCATTGGGTGTGTACAAGTTAGCACAACTAAACAAAGGTGTGTTTATGGTCAAATTTCATAGTATTGAAGGTCGTACAAAGGCAATTGAAGGGGGAATCCAGATCTTTAATAGGAAACCAGTAGTGTTGAAGGCATGGAAACTAGGAATGGATATGAGCAAAGTAATGGTAGAGCAGGTGACCATACGGATCAGAGTTGTGGGATTGGACTTGAAATATTGGGGACAAGAAGCGTTGACAAAAATTTATGGATTAGTGGGGAAACATGTGAAGGAAGATACTACAACTACAATGAAAGAAAAGCTCATGTATGCAAGGGTTATGGTAGAAGTCCCACTGAACAAAACTTATCCTGACTCGATATTATTTGAAAATGAAATGGGGCAAATAATAGAGCAAGAAGTGGAATATGAGCGGAAACCTACACTGTGTAAACATTGCAAGAACTTTGGTCACACCAAGAAGCAATGTAGGAGATTACAACGGAAATCAAAAATTGTACAAGCAAATAAAGAATGGAAACCAATGAAGGAGAAAGAACAGGTTGATCAGCAAAAACCAGAAAGGGGAAACCAGATCAAATTGGCCTGCAAAGGCCAAGACAAGTTGTGCAGAAAGAAGCTGACACACCTGTGAGAGACTTATTTGCTTCATTGGAGGAACAATTAGAAGAGAACAATACAACTAGTGATGGGATAGAAGGAAAATATACAACAGCAGGTAGGCTAAATAAGCCTAAAAGTCCAACAAAGAGGTATGGGGTGAGTCAGAACAAAGAGACCTTAAATGTTGTAGCTGCTACTCAAAGGGGAACACAAATGAAAATAGGGATGGGTCCAGGTTATCATGACTCAAAATCCACTAAAGGTCGTGATGGCGCCGGACACCACTTGTCACGACCCAATTTACCCTCCGTTGGGTTTCGTGACGGCACCTAGTCTTAAGGACTAGGTAAGCCTAAGATTACCAAATAACAACCATAATATCAAAAATATTTGAATGCTTTCCGAAATGAAATCTATATACATTACACATTTTTCCAAAATTCGGTAGTACAAGTCATAAGCTTTACAGAAATTTTTATATATACAATTGTTCAGAAATAATTACAACAGTGAATGAACAAAAAAAAACGGTAACTCCGAAACCCGTAAACGTTGCAGCGGTTTTACCTTGAGTCTCCACAACAGCAACTGCGCTGCTAGCTATCAGTCGACCGGCAATGCAAAATCTGGAAGCTACACAAAATATGCAGAAGTGTAGTATGAGCATACCACAGCGGTGTCCAGTAAGTATCAAGACTAACCTCGGTGAAGTAGTGGCGAGGACTAGTCAAGATAACCACTGGTCTAAGAGATGAACAAGTGTAAATATAGGACAACAGAATATGCTGTTTACAATAGGGGCTTCACAACATGGCTAACAATACAGTAAATTCAATAAGAAAGGAAATAACAAGTATCAGCAGAAAAAACATAAAAATAACACGAAAGAGTAAAGGGAACACAACTAAATCCAGAATATTATATACAACAACGACAAGTAGTAACTCAGCAATTTCAACTACTTTGTACATCAAGTTCTTAGTCATCTCTATGAGGTACCGAACCTTGGACAATTCACAACTCACGGGTCCCAATATCTGAACCCTACATTGGCATATTGTTCCCTTATTTCAGCTAATAACTGCACGGACAACTCACGTACCAATTGGAGTCATTCCCACATATAGGTAAAGTACAATATGAGTATCTATACTCAACAATAACAAGGAATCCCCTTAATCCGATAAGGGTGCTTAGCTATGTGTATGCTTGTGCGGGTGTTCCTAACATGATTCGACCAGCTGTTGAGCATAAGGGAAGAAAAGGGCAACACATATAATGTTTCCTCACAATTTTCACAAGAATAAGCTCACACAGTAAGTGTACCATTACACAATATCAACAACAAGAAATTCCCTGAGGCCAACACAAATATCACAAACAACCCCTGACACAGCCCGCCTTGTCTCGTCACGTGTGCAATAGTAAAGTGAATGCCCGCCTTGTCTCGTCACGTGTGCAATAGTAAAGTGAATGCCCGCCTTGTCTCGCTACACGCGCACAACAATGTTCCCACCTTGTCTCGCAACATGCACAACCCACATATACATACCCCGCCTTGTCACGTTGCATGTGCAATATCAATACGGCACGGCAGAAACCTCGTGCAGATCCCCATATCAACAACTGCACGGCAGAAACCTCGTGCAACACCACAATGAGTATAATAACACAAGATACGACAAATACATCAACTCAAGAACCTTTGATCACAAGAAAATCGAGGCTAGTTCACAAGGAATAAGCACAATAAAGAATACTAAGCGTAATAAGAACAACTCAACAAGGAAGAAAATAGCATGTAACAGTCATACCCAAATGCATGGTTCAACAACAAGAAAACTAACACGAATCTGATAACTCTATATTAGGGCAAGTCAACTAAGGTATAGAATATCTAAATTTCTTTTAAGTTTGAGCAGTTATGAGGATATTAAACAATTTCACTTAAGGACAAGAAGCGGGAAGATAGTATTAACCTCAAGTAAGTCCAAACAATTATAGGGTGAGATGATGATAATTACAGATAGAGATAATCAGTTATGAGGGTATATCATGACAATAAAGGAAATTCCCCACACAAGGTTAGGCAAGATACTTACCTCAAAGAAGACATATTGATACTCTAAATGAACTTCTCGGGTGAAATGACCTCCGGACGGCTCAATTCTAACCAAAATAACTTTAAAGCACAAATAAAACTCAGAAAAAACTATTCTGGATCATAAAGACTCAATCTTTATCAAAATCTAAAAAGTGATCCCAAAAGTCGACCCCAGGCCTACACCTCGGAACCCGACAAAATTTATAAAATAAGAACACCCATTCAATTACGATTCCAACCATACTAATTTCATCAAATTCCAATACCAAATCGATGTTCAAACCCAATTATTCTCTTTAGNAAAAGTTTTTTATAACCCCCCCCCCCCCCCAAATTCTCCAAGCAAAACATGGATTAATCCAAAAAAATAAACTTTTGTAATCATATTAAAATAAAAAAATTTATACTTAGATACTTACCCCTGAAAAGACGAGAAGAACGTCACAAAAACCACCTCAATCGGAGCTCTAGAACACAAGATATGCTCAAAATATCAAAATGACGCGGTCTGATTTTTTATACTCAGAGATTTTCGCTTTTGCGGAAAAAATATCCGCACCTGCGCATTTCCGCATTTGCGGACCTTTATCGCACCTGCTGCTCCGCGGATACGGACCAAACTTCGCATCTGCGAAGCACCAGCACCAGCTCTCTTCTTTGATACTAAAATGAGCATAACTTTCTCGTATGATGTCCTAATTCGACGATTCTTTTTGCTATAGCTCCATAATTACGATACGGATCTCATGCTTCAATAAAATAAGAAATTGGAGATCATTTTCTTAATGGGATACCATTTATTCTTGAAGAAAAAATGTTGAAACATAAAAAACGAGCGCAACACAACCCAAACCTATCTGAAACTCACCCGAGCCCGTCCGGACCCCGTCCGAACATACCAATAAGTTCAATAACCTAACACGGAACTGCTCCAGGCCTCAAATTACATGAAAAAATGATGAAACTACAAACTGCACCATGAATCAAACTTATGAACTTTCAAATCTTCCATCTTCTAAATCTCGTGCCGAAACCTATCAAACCAACCAAGAATGACGTCAAATTTTGCAGGTAAGTCCCAATTGACATAACGGAGCTGTTCCAACTCTTGGGATCGCATTCCGATCCCGATATTACCAAAGTCAACTATTGGTCAAACTTCTTCATTTTCCAAACTTCAACTTTTCCAACTTTCCCTGAAATGCCTCAAATTACCCTACGGACCTTCAAATATGAATCCGCACGCACACCTAAGTCCCAAATCACCATACGAAGCTGTTGAAATCATCCAAAAACTATTCCGTAGCCGTTTACACAAAAGTCATATTCCGGTCAAATTCTCGCCTCTTAAGCTTCCAAAATTAGATTCCTTCTTCCAATTCGACTATGAATCATCCGGTAATTAAATTCAACCATGCACGCAAGTCGATACACATAATATGAAGTTGTTCAAGACCTTACGCTGCCGAATGGAGCTTAAATTCTCAAAATGACCAGTCGGGTCGTTACACCACTGTTAGGCAAGCCAACACCAAATAGTTAATTTAGTTCTCATTTTAGTATTTCTGAAATCATAATTTCCTTCAATTTAACTAGTAAAAGATGAACTTTACAAATTAAATAATAGTGTTTTTAGAAAATTTCAATACCGAATAATCCCATAATCATCCCAAAATCTGGTGTCAAAAGTGCATGAGTATTTACTAGGAAGTAAAATAAAATACAATAACTGTCCGGAATACAAATTTGGACAGAATAGAAAATACAAGTATTCTGAAGGAGACTTTACTGGTTGCGGATCGTCTCATAAGATGCATCTCACGTAAATCCCCGTATCAACCACGATGTTGCGCCCACAAGGCCACTAGACGTGCATGTGCATGTACAACAAAATGTGCAACAAATGTAGTATGAGTACGAAAACAACGCGTACCCAGTAAGTATCTAGTCTAATCTCGAAGAAGTAGTGATGAGGGGTCAACTTCGACACTTACTAATGGTCCAATAATATCAAGTACAGAAAATAGGTGAATAAATATGAAGAAGAGTAAATATATGAAATACACAAGTATAAAATACGTGGCAATTCCCCTCTTTACATTTCACTCAAGCTCTCAATTAGAAATTCCCTCATCAACCGGAGCATGCATATCTATATAGTAGATTTCGTCAAGAGGTCGTCATATTTCAAATCAGGGAAAAACCCCAGATACACTAGCTTCTCGCCAAATATTACGCACGATTCCATGAGGATAATACATTGGAAATGCCGAGGTGTACGGCCTGATCCAACAAAAAATTAAACAGTGCACTGCCGAGGGTCGAACGACACGATTCATAGATGCATCTATTAACCTGCCGAGGCGAACGGCTGTCTCCCATGAGAGTGTGGTACATAAATCCTGCCGAGGCAAATGGCCCGATCCCACAAGAGTGAAATACATAATCCTGTCGAGCCGAGCGGCCCGATCCCATAAGAGTAGTGGAAATTTACCCCGCTCGCGGAATATAGTTACGACGCAGTTGCACATAGAATTTCTCAATATAATATTATTTAATTCTTTCCAACATATGAAATCCAAATGAAACTTTCATGTCCCAAAATCCTCAATTTCAACTCTTTTCAATATTCTATCTAAATTCCATCAAGGCAAGTAAATAACATGATCAAATAACGGTATCAGGAAATCATGGTGTAAGCCTAGAACTACCAAGACGCAGGCATAAATAGTAGCTACTATGTAGCCCCCACAAATAAAATCATGTGATAATTTAGTTCACCTATGGGGTTAATTCCCTCTTACAAGGTTATAAAGGAGGCTTACCTCACTCCGAAATTCCATAATCGGCTCCAACGTCGCTCTAACACCTCAATCTGATGCCCAATGCTCCAAAACTAGCCAAACAATGCGCAAACCAATGAAAATATACTCTAATACTCATAAAATTTCAATTTACAACAATTCCCAACTCCGCTCGGAAAGTCGATAAAATCACTATCGGGCCCACGTGCCCGGATTCTGAATATTCTCGAAAATAAACTTTACCCATAACCCCCACGAACTCAAATATATAATTTATTTCCAATTCCACGCCCAAATTCATGATTAAAATCCAAAATACTAAAGTCTAGGTCTTCTACCAAAACCCCCACAATTTATTCTAATCTCCGTGTTAAAATCCTTATACAAACCATGTATTTACTTATAATAAGTAGGGATCACTTACCTTGAGTTGCTTGATGAAAACTTCCCTTTGAAGCTCTCCAAAATCGCCCAAACCAAATGAAAAATGGGAGAAAAATGGGCCAAGTCCCGTTTTATAGAAGCCTCACTGCCCCAGCGATTTTCCGTACCTGCGGCTCCTTGGCCGCACCCGCGCTTCCGCTTATGCGGCTTCCTCTTCTGCATCCGCGGCTTTATTTTTTCCGCTTCTGTGGTGGCTGGCATCGCACCTGCGCCATCGCAGGTGCGCAAACATTTCCGCTTCTGTGGTTCTCAGCGGCCTGGCCCCTTTCGCTTCTACGAGCCATTCCCCGCACCTATGGCCCTCCTCACGCAGGTGCGGTTACACCAGCTGCTTCAGCTCTTTCTCAACTCCTAATTTCGATCCATTAACCACTCGGAATACACCTGAGGCCTGAGGGACCCCGTCCAATCACACCAACCAATCCCAAAACCTAATGTGGAATTGCTCGAGGCCTCAATTCACGTCAAACAACGCTAAAATCATGAATCGCACTCGAATTCAAGCTTTATGAACTTTAGAACTTCAAACTTCTTCATTCGATGCCAAAACCTATCAAATGACGTCTGATTGACCCCAAATTTTTCACAATAGTCATATTCGACATTACGGACCTACTCCAATTCGCGGAATCGAAATCCGACCCCGATATCAAAAAGTCCACTTCCGGTCAAACTTCTCGAAAATCTTCAAATTTCTAACTTTCGCCAAATGACCCCGAAAAGACCTACAGACCTCCAAATTAAACTCTCAAATTAAAAATAGTACCAGAATCTCCATACTTGGTTCCAATCTTTGATCAATCAAGTGACTATATGTCGCACTTATACAGCCTTCCCATGGGACACGCTCCCACGACCTTGCGCACCAGGTAACAAGTCTGTACATTCATACCACCGGCCGCACAAATACCATAAAACGATTCAAGGATCCGCAAATCAATACACAAGGCCTCTTACACAAGACTCCGCTCTTAGGTGACGCTGAAGACAATACCAACGTACTCTAAGTATCTAAATTCTTTTCCTGCTCATCCGAGCTCGTGACATCCTTGTCAACACCGAACCACAAACTTGATCCTCAACTTCCAATTCCCATGCTACTCACTGCACATAATCATGCCAATACACAAAAGTACAACAATTTCATCGTAACTCTTGAACCGCTAATAGATTAAACACTTCGTCATATAGGAACCTTTCACTTAACTCATTTCAGGAGAACCATAGCAGCACGCGACTGAATTCTCGTAATCGCAGAAAATATGATCCTCAGGCAGTGATCTAAACCACCATGATCCTTTCGGGATCCATCCACACATAACATGCCATAACACTTGAATACCTCCAGATAAAGTCAATTACGGCGGTCGTTAAGCCTCGCACGTACCGCCACAAATCACATCCATAGCTCAACGTGCTAAAGGAACTGATCATTGCCAGCATCATGCCAATTCGATCATTGCTAGCCAACCCGTCTTCTCCCAATCTATTCTTAACTTTCCTTAGAAATAATAATAGCTCATTTAATTACATCACGAACCTAAATCCGTACTCATCCCGAGTGACCTTATCTCACGAGACTACGCTGTCCCAAATCCCAGGAACCATCTCATACCCTCCTTGTGCGCATATTCGCATCTTCAACTGGTACACCCCCTTTCTGATAAATGCTCCATGAATCCGAAGTCATTTTCTTCCATCCTCTGATACTGCATTGCATACCCAATGATAACAAAAAACATCCCAAGTCCTTAGGCACTATACTCAAATTCTTGAATCCCACTAGGACCACTGTTGAGAGTCACCCACTCTGTCTTGGACCCGAATATAAGCCAAACTATAGTGCTCTACTAGCATGTGAACACCCTATCCGAGAAGCACCCGTGTGAATTATTTTCTCTTGTACATTAACTCCCACCAGAAGCATAAACTATGAGTCTTCCGAAACATGAATCGCTATGGCCAAAATGCAGCACGCACTCCTCAAGTCCTTCGCTCGGATTACCACTGATATTCCGTAGACCTAGCCACTGCCAACCATGAATCCCAAATCACTCTAAACTTTTCTCAAAGCGTGCAGTCATCCTACAATAGAACCCATATGTTACTCTGCCACTCTCCCACTTTTGTCAAACCCTCTTCTCTAAGTAACTACTGCTTCTTACACCTGGCCTTCTAAAAATTTAACCACAGCAAGACACCTCCCACATTTCCTTCCTCATACTTCGCCGCCTAGTTGTTGCCTTAAATAAAAATCTATCTCTGTAGCACTTGAACAGATAAATCGCTACTATCTTTAAACCTTTACGAGAATCATCTTCCTCGAGCCATCACCACTAGGAACACCGATTCGATTCTAAACCTCCGCACACCGCAACCTCTGATAACCGCTTCTCTGGCACTGTTTCATGCTACTCTGACCTAAAGGTGAATTGAAGAAAAACATAACACCGGCGAACTTAACATATTCAACAAGGACAATGACACCACATCACAGATGAAAATTCCACCATGCTCGAAAATACTTAGTCTTGTTACTTCATCAACCCAAACCTGAACACTTATAGTCTGATTGCCTTTCCTCTGCTGGAAATAAATACCGAATCATTGAATCACGCACTGATTAAACCTCCTTTCAAGTCATTCACTTCTTCGACACAGAGGCAAGCATCTTGCCATCACATTAATACTGCGATAACAACTCATGAGCGTCATAGTAACATGTGCATAGCCTCAAAGCTCTCAAAAGTACAACTACTGAGCTTAAATGACAAAATATCCTTCGGCAAGGCGACAAAAACATCCCGCACCGCATCTGTAGTACCATTACAGTTCCTCAATTCTGGATTTATAAACAGTGTTTCACGTTGCATAAGACTGAATGGGAAGGAAATGAGGGCATATGCCTCAAAGCAATCAAATCGCACGATGAGGAACCAAGAAGGGAAGTGCTTCTAACAGCCCTGTAGGCTCTCGAAGATTAGTACAGACGCCTCTGTACTGATCCACAAGACTCTACTAGACTTGCTCAATGACTCGTGAGACCTAAGTAAACCTAGTGCTCTGATACCATGTTGTCACACCCCAAAATCTACTAAAGGTCGTGATGACGCGGGACATCACTGTCAGGCAAGCCAACACCAAATAGTTAATTTAGCTCTCATTTTAGTATTTTTGAAATCATAATTTCCTTCAATTTAACTAGTAAAATATGCACTTTACATATTAAATAATAGTGTTTTAAGAAAATTTCAATACCAATCCGATAATCATCCCAAAATCCGGTGTCACAAGTGCATGAGCATTTACTAGGAAGTAAAATAAAATATAATAATTGTCCAGAACAGAAATTTGGACAGAAAAGAAAATACAAGTACTCTGAAAGAGACTCTAATAGTTGCGGATTGTCTCATAAGATGCAGCTCACCTAAGTCCATGTATCAACCACGCTTCTGCACCTACAAGGCCACTAGATGTGCATGTTCCTGTATAACAAAATATACAGCAAGTGTAGTATGAGTACGAAAACAACGCGTACCCAGTCTAATCTCGAAGAAGTAGTGACGAGGGGTCGAATTCGACACTTACTAGTGGTCCAATAATATCAAGTATAGAAAAGAGGTGAATAAATATGAAGCAGAGTAAATATATGAAATACACAAGTATAAAATACGTGGAAAAATTCCTCTCTTTACATTTCACTCAAGCTCTCAGCTAGCGAGTTCCCTCCCCAACTGGAGCATGCATATCTATGTAATGGATTTCGTCAAGAAGTTGTCATATTTAAAATCAGGGAAACCCCCTGATCACGCTCAACTATGCCTAATAAAAGACTAAGCGGGCGTTGCAAATATAATCCGGGGTATTACGCCTATAGTCGATCCCACAGAGAATTTACGTATCAATTAAGTCTTTAGAATACGCAACTATTACTGAATCAATTCTCTCAAGACTTTTGAATATAACTTGGTGATGTTTTATTAATTCTACTGACAATAATAATAAACTAGCAATTACTAACAATGTGTTGTAAATAATGATAATAAAGGTCTAAGGTTATGGTTTCCCCCGTTGATGAACTTACTTCTCGGATACTTCTTATAGTTTGATTAGTTGTCTCTATCAATCATGAACACTCTATCTACCATAAACCTCTCTCAAGTAATTATTATAATTTACTANAATTAGCTACAATAAGAACGTAGTTAAACAAATAGAGATTAATCAACCAAACTATATTAATATCACAACAAATTCATCCCCAACGGGTTCTACCAAAACCCTAGATTAAGAAATTAGCTAAACATGTTCATAAGAATCAAATTCAAAATAACTTGCATAATTGAATTACAGAGTAATGAACTAAGGAGATAAAAATCAATGTTTTTTCTTTGCTGAGTAGTAATCCACAGGTCAAAATCCTTCGTATGCTTTCCGAATCTCTTTAAGTTGTGTTTTTGGGGTCTATTTATATGTTTAGGACAAACCCTAAACGTGTAG
>ML325344.1:0-76825 GCA_005239505.1 Nicotiana paniculata | reverse complement strand
ATCGTTTTACTTTCTAGAAACTCGTGCTCCTAAATAAGACTATCCGTACTTGCTTTTACTGGTTTATGACTTGCGGGGATGGTTGGCTTCAGATTTGGAAGAGTTTGGGTGAACACTTAGTTCCTTAAGGTTGGCCTTAAAGGCCAAGTTTGACTTTAGTCAACATTTTTAGTAAACAACCTCGAAATTGGGATTTGAAGGTTCCAGTAGGTTTGTATGATGATTTCGGACTTGGGCGTATGTTCGGAACGGGTTTTGGATGACCCGAGGGGGGGGAGGGGGGGGGGGGTTTCGACGCCAAATAGTGAAATAAGATTCTTGAAGTTCAAAAATTGAGGTTTGGGACGTGTTTTAGTGATATCGGGGTCCGAACGAAATTTCGAGACCGGGAATAGTTTCGTAGTGTCATTTATGACTTGCTCACAAAATTTTGTGCCGTTCCGAGTAGTATAAGTACGTTTCGGCGTGTTGGAAGTGAGTTTAAGAACTTAAAGTTTATAAGTTGAATTTAGTTGGTTTTGGGGTATGATTCTTAGATTTAATGTTGTTTCGGGCATTCTGAAGGTTCGAGCGAGTCCTTTTTATGATTTAGAAATTGTTGGTGTGTTTGGACGGGGCCTCAGGGGCTGGCCATTCGGACTGTCACTCCCCAACCTCGGGGAGCGCGACCGATGCTCAACCGAGTGAACCCGGTCGAGCAAGCCTTGCAAACATATCTTCCAAAAGGGGAACGCATCACCGTTAATTAACCCGGGGAGAGGTCAGTTATATAAATATACATACGTTCCTAGTACATTGTTCCTTACATACAATATGTTATAATCAAACTTCCAAAAGTACTTACAGTTTATGATTAAGGGGAATATGATTTCAACATACAACTTGATTCCATAACATCCCCGACACCCATACATGACCCACATAAACGTCTACGGAGCCTCTATAGATACAAAAGACAAACGTGACAACACCGACAACAAGGCCCCGACTATACCTCAGAATATAGTAACTTATACAAAAGAAGAACAACATATACTATATATGACCCCAGGAAGAAGCGGGGCTCGCCAAGGCTGCTGTGAGGAGAAAGAGTGAGGGCACCACTATCGGCGATCAGCGCTATCTGCAATAGAACCACCTACATCTATTCAAAGATGTAGTGCGCCCAGAAAAAAAAGGATGTTAGTACCATCGAATAGTACTAGTATGTATGAACAATTCCACTCTAAAATAGAATAAGCAATAAAACAGGTAGGAAAGCAGTCATTGAAATTACATAGCATTTCACAGGAATAGAGAATCACAAGTAGGGGTCACATTGTCTCTTATTTCGTCTTTCCATCCTTTTTATTAATAGTCTCTTAATGCCAAGTGCCACGATTTATAATGTCACCGTGTCTTTTTACGGAGTCCAGTCTCAGCCCGGCCGGATAAGCCATCCCAAGTGAGACATAACTACATCCACAATTTATATCAATGTTTCCAATGTAAATTCCACCATGTGTACAACATGGCGTCCGATCTCGGCCCGATCGGCTAAGACATCTCACTTGGGACACATCATCTCAATTAATTACTCAGTTCACATCTCATTTCCATCATTTATCACATAGTCATTGACACTTGGACACATTTTACTATTTGAGTTTGATTCTCCTTTCCTTCATTCAATAACATTATCTTTCATATCGATACGAACCAACACATAACAAGGTGCGCACAAAATAGAAGGAGCATGAAGAATCATAATTCACATTTCCAAGTAGCATGGTGACATGGTAAAACAACTAAAATAGTTAAGAAACAGAAATCTTTTGACTCAACACATTAAAACAACCAATTCAAGTTGGATCAAGTAAGGGACTCATACCAAATATTCGGACACCAAAGAATTGATTCAATGAAGATTAGAGTTAGCCATACATACCTCGACTGGGTCTTATTCCTAATTCCTACAACAATTTCCGAAACCCTTAGATCTTTCAATCTATTTGACAAAATAGCACAATCTGATCGTAATTAGGAATCCGGCCATAGTCCTAGCTCACTGGAGTATCATATTTATCATTACTAATTCACTATAGTCCTATATCTCCCTTTTTAGTGGAAGATTTCCCTTTCCTAGCTTAGGATCAAATGCATGCAAGGATATTACCTCCCCCACACCACATTTACTTGACCATTCATCCCCTCCTCCTCAACTAGGTTTCTGAATTAGAGGATAGGGTATGAGTTCTTACCTGTATATCTAGGGCCTTCTTGCAAATCTTCAATCATGCAATCAAGAATGGTGATGATCAAGGGGTGGGTGACCTCTTCTCACTCTAGAGTCTCTCTTCCTCATTCTATAGTATCAGAAAAATGGTTTAAAATGGTGATGAAGGTGTTTTATATTGGTCTGGGGTCGGGTAAAAAATTAAGAAAAAAGGGTGCCCCGACACAGTTATGCAGTCGCATATGCGACCGCATAATGGAAATGTGGTCAGCAAACCTGCCGCAAAAGTGGCGCCATCCCGGTGGACCACTGACTGAGTATGCATCTCACATAACAGTTATGCAGTCGCATAATGCGCGGCACAACTCCTGCGGCAAAATTTCCCCGATGGATCTGCGACCAATATGTGGCCCGCATATCGATTATGCGATCGCATAATTGGCCGCATATTTGGCCTCAAACTAGGCCAACCCTCTGATACACTCTACGACCATTATGCGGTCCGCAGAGTGATTGTGCGACCACATAATGGGCCACGGACACGCACTTTTTCACGGACATTTTCTTCTAAGTCCATAGGGTTCTGTTCAATCCAAAAGGTCCGAACCGCGACTACTCGACTCCCGCTTCTTATACCTAGCCTTCTAGAAGTTTAACCACAGCCTGACACTTCTCTTATGTCCTTCCTCATCCTTTGCTGCTCAGTTGTTGCCTTAGATCAATATCTATCTCTGTATCACTTGAACTAACAGGTCTCTACCACTTTAAACCGTCCGAGGACCATCTTTCTCGAGCCGTCAACATTGGAAACACCGATCCGAACCTGAACCATCGCATATCGCGATCTTTGACAGCCACTTCTCCAATACTATCCCACAACATCCTACCCCAAAGGCGAATTGAAGGAGATCATAACACCAACGACTTAACACATTTAATCGAGGACAACAACACCACGTCGCAGATAAAAGTTCCACCACACTAGAACGCACCAAGTCTCGTTACCTTATCAACCCAAACTTGATTATTTCTAGTCCGATTTCCTCTCCTCTACCGGAAATAAAATACCGAATCTCTAAATCATGCACTGGGTAAACCTTCCCTTCAAGTAATTCACTGCCCCGATACGTAGGCAAGCATCCTACCATCACGTCAATACTGCACGACAACTGTTTATAAGCATCATAGCAACCTGTGCATAGCCCCAGAGCTCTCAGAAGTACAGTTGCTGAACCGAGACGACAGAATATCCTTCTGCAAGGCGATGACAATAGCCCAAACAACCGCGCAGGGAGAAACATCCCGCACCACATCGCTAGTACCATTACAATTATTCACCTCCCATTTATAACCAGTGCTTCGCGTCGCATAAGATTGAATGGAACGGAAATGAAGGCATGAGCCTCAAGGAAAACAAACCGCACGATGAGGAATCAAGAAGGGAAGTGCTCCTAATTGTCCCGTAGCCACTCGCAGATAAGCACATATGTCTATGTACCGATCCGCAAGACTCTACTAGACTCGCTCATGACTCGTGAGACCTAAGGGAACCTAGTGCTCTGATACCATGTTGTCACGACCCAAAATCCATTAAAGGTCGTGATGGAGCTGGACACCACTGTCAGGAAAACCAACATAAAATAGTTAATTAAATTCTCATTTTACTATTTTGAAATCATTTCTTTTCATTACATTAAATAACAAATAACAAACTTCCATTGAGTAACAAGATGTCTTTAACAAATCCAAATAATGACTAAATCCCATATTCATCCCAGAATGCGGTGTCAGAAGTGCATGAGCAATTTCTAGAAGATAAGATGTAAAACAATAATCTGTCCGGAATACAATTGGACAGTAGAGGAAGTACAATACAATACTCTAGAGGAGACTCTGCTGGCTGCGGTCGTCTCAGGAGGTGTAACTCACCTAAGTCTCCGTATCACCCATGCTGCTGCGCCGACTGGGCCACTAGACATATATGTGCCCGTGCAACAAAATGCACAACAAGTGTAGTATTAGTACAAAAACAACGTGTACCTAGTAAGTATCCCGCCTAACCTCGAAGAAGTAGTGACGAGAGGTCGACCCTGACGCTTACTAGTGGTCCAATAATATTAGGTATGGTAAAGAAATGAATAACTATGAAACAGAGTAAATATATGAAACAAACAAGTATAAATTACGTGGTACATTTCCCTTTTTTACATGTTACTTAGCTCTCAACTAGAAAGTTTCCTCCATAACCGGAGAATATACATAGATATAGTGGATTTCATCAAAGAGGTTGTCATAATTCAAATAAGGGGAAGACCCTCAGATACACTGGCTTATAGCCAAAAATTACGCACGATTTCATGAGGATAATATATATATATATAGGAAATGCCGAGGCGTACGACCCGATCCAACATAAAAGTAAACTGTGCACTGCCAGAGGGTTGAATGGTGTGAACCACAGATGCATCTACTAACCTACCGAGGCGAACGGCCCGCTCCCATGAGAGTGTGGTACATAAATCCTGCCGAGGTGAATGGCCCGATCCCATAAGATTAGTAGAAGGAGATAGCCCGCTTGCAAAACATACATGTGTCGTGGTCACACATAGATTTCTTAAGCTATTATAATATTCCTCAATACCTTTTGAAATTACGAAGTTCAAACGAACCCTTCTAGATATTAAATTCTTAAATTCAACTCCTCTCAAAAACATTTAATAAGCGAGCTCAATCCTGCACTCTCTCAAGGAAAACAATAAACATAAATCAATAACAATATCAACAAGGCATGATGTAAGCCTAAAACTACCGGACATAGGCATAACTAGTAGCCACGTACGGACTCTCGTCACCTCGTGCGTACGTAACCCCCACAAATAGAAGCACATAATATTTTAGTCCACCTATGGGGTTAATTTCCTCTTACAAAGGAGACTTACCTCACTCCGAAGTTCCATAACCGACATTCCACGCCCTTCCGATGATTCTAATAAATGCACCACGCTCCAAAACTAGCCAATAATTATGAAAACCCATTAATATATACTCAGTTACTCATTATAATCCAATTACAACAATTCCTAACCCCGATCAAAAAGATGGTAAAATCACCCTCGGGCCCACGTGCCCAAATTCCAAAATTTCTCGAAGATAAATATTACCCATAATATTACGAACTCAAATATTAATTTTTTCCCAATTCCATGCCCAAATTCGTGGCCAAAATCCAAAAATATAAATTTCTAGGTTTTACTTCAAAATCCCAAATCCTACTAATTTCCATGCTAAAATATATACATAATCGATGTATTTAACTCAAACTAGAATAAACCACTTACCTCATGCTTGGTGGTGAAAATTGGCACCTCAATGTTGCTCCAAAATCGGCTCCCATGGAAGAAAGGGGGTTGAAATGAGCCAAACCCCTAATTTAAAGAAGACACTGCCTAGCCCCGACCTTCGCACCTGTGGTCCATTAGCCGCTCCTGCAGCTCCGCACCTGCGGAAAACCATTGCATTTGTGCCTTCGCAGGTGTGGATCTTCCCTCGCACGTGCGCTCCTTCTCGATTTTGTGACTCCTAGGCCGCTTTTGCGGCTCCGCTCCTGCGACCAAATCCTCGTAGGTGCCGTTACACCAGAAGACAACAACCTCAACACCTCCCTAAGGCCAAATTCAATCTGTTGACCACCCGGAATCCACCCGAGGCCTCCGGGACCCCGTCCTATCACACCAAACTGTCCCAAAATACATTATGAACTAAGTCGAGCCTTGAAATCAGATCAAAAAATGCTAAAATCATGAATTTCGCCCCAGTCCGAACTTGACGAACTTAGAACTTGAAACTTCTTCATTCGATGCCGAAACCTATCAAATCACGTCTGATTGACCTCAAATTTTGCACACCAGTCATATTCAACCTTACGGTCCTACTCCAACTTCCGGAATCGAAATCCGACCTCGATATCAAAAGTTTCACTTTCGGTCTAACTCCTCAAAACCTTCGAATTTCTAACTTTAGCCAAATGACTCCAAAATGACCTAGGGACCTCCGAATTCACTTCCGATCGCGCTCCCAATACCAGAATCACCATACGGAGCTATTCCTAGACTTGTAATCCCAAATGGACATCGATAATAGTGAAATGCACTTCAACCCAAATTTATGAACTTCTTCCAAAATGCCAACTTTCACAATAGACGCTGAAACGCTCCCAGGTCATCCAAATCCCGATCCGAACATACGTCCAAGTCGGAAATCATCATGTGATCCTGCTGGAACCTTCAAATCCCGAATCCGAGGTCGTTTACTCAAAAATTCAATCTTAATTAATTCTTCCAACTTAAAGCTTCCGAAATGACTTTCCAAGTCAACTCCGAACTTCCCGAAATTCAATTATGACCGTGTGAACAATTCATAATACATGAAGTGAAGCTGCTCATGGCCTCAAACTGCTGAACGACGTGCTAGAGCCCAAAACGACCGGTCGGGTCGTTACATTCTCTCCTACTTAAACATACATTCATCCTCGAACGTGCTAAGAACTGTGCAGGAGTTGTCTGAAATCACTATTTAACACCTCGTGCACCTACATGGGCTACCACAACTCAGTTGAGCACATTTGCTTGAACAAATCTGAAGGTTACCCCCCCGCCTTTTATTTACTTAGCCAAATAAGCCTTAGTGACAAATTCCAACATGCAGAACTCTCCACCGGGCCTGCTTTCAACATACAAACACCATATCAATCACCCCACGATGTACCAAAACATGACTGCATTCCTTTGCTGAATTCACACCATGCACTACATCATTCACAGGCCCATAATAACACTCTCTGATCATAATAGACGACACTCCCGGTATCTGATGCTCACAATGCCCCATGACATATATATAGGTCCTGCTCTAACTCTTACAATACCGCCACAAAGGAAAAGATGCGTAGAAATTCATAATCGACTGCCAAGTCAACAAATCATTGGGTCTATACTCTTGACAATAACCATTACACCATTGTGAACCAAATAATGGGATCTGCTCTTTAATATACTTCATATAATCCGATCGCACTGATCCTACATCCAATAATCTCGTCTCATCCAGTACGAGCTGCTCAGGCAATAAGCCACCCTAGACATGACCAACAATCTCACATAATGCCACTAAGCTACAAACTCGAACGTGACACATAAATGAACTCTAGAAGGAACTACTCAACCCACGTAACTAATATGAACTATCCTCAGAAAAGGGAAACAAAACACACAAAGATAGAATATAAAAATTGTACTCATCATCAAACTGTTGCGGCGTGCAACCCGATCCAAATAACATACCCGTGGTGGCGTGCCACCCGATCCACATATAAAATTCACATAAGGAGATACACACCGAGCTAAATTTCTCATTACTACAAAATACTGAATATCGGTCACAAGCGCACTAAGTGCATAATACCATCACCGGGAAGACAAATAGCACCATACGCTACAAAAATCAAGCACAACTGAGGTGCGATGTACAATATGAATCTCAAGAGCCATCCTGCTCACATAACACCATCGCTATGCGGAACCTTAACATACAAGAAATTTATCAAGCCGTTACACAACTCACACGACACAGTATACATTACATGAAATAACTGACAGCCAAAAAACATCCATCATCCGAGTAGCACTATGCTGAAATGAACACATCTGGCACGACATAGAGCCCATAATCATACTCAAATTCATTAACTGACCTCACGCTGATACTGATCGCTCCGAACTAGGATAACAGCCTTCCCTAATAGCCCACTTTTCAAATAACACACAAGAACAACTATCATAGCCAGGACAAACTCCCACAATCCACAACCAAATGAACCGAGCGCCCTCCGGCATAAATCCTCAAATAAGCAATATTACCGCATTCTTCATACTTGGTTTAAATCTTCAATCAATCAAGTGACTACCTATCACACTTATACAATCTTTCTGTGGAATATACTTCCACGACCTGATGCACTAGGTAGAAATCCTGCACCTCTATACCACCGACCATACAGATGCTGCAAAGAAAATTAAAATTCCACAACTATAACGCAAAGCCTCATTCACAACACCGCTCTCAGGTGATGCTGAAGACAATACTAGCTTACTCTAAACACTCAAATCTCTTTCTTGCTCATCCTAGTTCGTGACATCCTTGCCAACACCAAACCGCAACCCTGATCCTAACTTTCAATTTCATATCGTTCATTGCACCTAACATGCCAATATGCGATAGTACAAGAATTTCATCATAACTCCTGAACCACTAATAGGGTGAACACTTCATCGCATAGAAATTGTTTAATCAACTCATACCAAGAGAACCATAACAATACGCGAGTGAATTCTCATAACCGCAGAATATGCAAATCCTCAAGTAGTGGTCTAAACCACCATACCCCATCGGGGATACGCCTACACATCACATGCCATAATACTTGATTACTCCCAATTAAAACAAATTACGTATGTCGTCAAGACTCGTACGTACCATCATCATTCATAGGCATAACCTAACCACACTGGAGGAACTGATCACTGCCATCATTATACCGATTCAACCATGGCTAACCAATCTAACTTCTTCTAATTTATCCTTAACTTTCCTTAGAAATAATAATAGCTCCATTCCTTACATCATGAACCTAACCCCACACTCATCCTGAGTAACCGCATTCCACGAGACCACATTGTCTCCAGACCCACGAACCATCTCATACCTTCCTGGTTCACATATTCGCATCCTCTACTGTCACACCTATTTTGAAAATTCCTCTACGAATCCGAAGTCACTTTCTCTCATTCCTCCCAAATGCTGCATTGCAAGACGAAAATACCATAGAACATTCCGAGCCTCTTATGATAATTCGCTGCAAAAACTCGATTCTCAACCATACCGCGGGCTTGAAATTCTTAGGCACCGCATTTTAACCCCTTTTGAATTCACTAGGACCGTTGTTGAGAGTCACCCACTTTGGCTTGGCCCCGAATATAATCAACTCCCAGGCTCCGCTGGCACATGAACACTCGTCTTAATAAAGCAGCCGACTGATTCACTCCCCTTGTAAATCACCTCTATACGAAGCATAATTCTTGATTCTTCCCGAAGCCCGAACACGAGCTGATAAACCCAACCATAGCACACCCTTACCGATTTATTTGCTCCAATTACTACTTACGTTCTCTTTCCTTAGCTGTAATAACCCATCAATATGCTAACACCCAGAAGTCTCCCAAGACGACCATGCATTCCAAACGTAGATGGTAGGACTCTCCCACTTAGCTTGAAGCTACTATAGCACAGCTCGGGAACCCACCAAGATTCTTTCTTCATTGCTGAACTGATCTTGCGCCACCAGTTAGCCAAACTCCTCGAAATCCTACCGTTAGCATTTCATGAACACTCTGCATCTCTATCAATATTCACATATTTGACCTCTTGCTGGATAGTCAGTAGAATTCTTCACAGAAGCTTCACCAACCACGCGACTGCTGACCTGCTCACAGGAGATAATCCACCTGTGGAAATCACATGCTGACCTTTTCCAATGTCGCTGAACGGGGTACAATCACTACGACGTCAAGCCCCCTTCTCCTTCACTAACTGTACCAGTTCGCTCACTCCTTATGGACCTCAACTAAATGTGCGACTATAGTTTCCAATTTCAAAATTACATTGTATCCTTCTTCACATCGAGCATATTCTTCCTGTTGCATCTAATCTCCCGTCATATGATAACCAGTAATTCAAGTTAAGCCCGTAGACCCAATCACCATCCACTAACATTCCCAAATCATTCCAAGCTTTCCTTAAGGTATGTAGTTATCCTTCCACTGAACCCACATGCTGTCCTGCCACTCCCCCACTTTGTTCAACCTCATTCCTTTAAGTGACTACTCGACTCCTGCTTCTTATACCTGGCCTTATAGAAGCTTAACCACCACCTGACACTTACCGTATATCCTTCCTCATCTTTTGCTGCTCAACTGTTTCCATAGATCAATATCTATCTCTGTATCACTTAACCAACATGTCTCTACCACTTTAAACCGTTCGAGGACCATATTTCTCGAGTTGTCAACATTGGAAACACCGATCCGACCCTGAACCACCACACATCGTAATTTTTGACAGCCGTTTCTCCAATACTATCCCATAACCTCCTGCCCCAAAAGCGAATTGAAGGAGATCATAACACCGGTGACTTAACACATTCAATCGAGGACGATTACTCCACGTCGCAGATAAAAGTTCCACCATACTAGAACGCACCAAGTCTCGTTACCTTATCAACCCAAACTTGAACATTTATAGTCCGATTGACTTTCCTCAAACGGAAATAAAATACCGGAACTCTGAATCATGCACTAGGTAAACCTCCCTTCAAGTCATTCACTGCCCTGATACGTAGGCAAGCATCCTACCATCACATCAATACTACGCGACAACTGTTTATAAGCATCATAGCAACCTGTGCATAGCTCCAAAGCTCTCATAAGTACAATTGCTAAACCGAGACGACATAATATCCTCCCGCAAGGCGACGAAATTAGCCAAACAACCGCACAGGGAGAAACATCCCGCACCACATCGGTAGTATTATTACAATTATTCACCTCCCAATTTATAACCAGCGCTTCACGTCGCATAAGATTGAATGGAAAGTAAATGAAGGCATGGGCCTCAAAGGAAACCAAACCGCACGATCATGAATCAAGAAAGGAAGTGCTCCTAACAGTCCTGTAGCCTCTCGAAGATAAGTACAGACGTCTCTGTACCGATTTGCAAGACTCTACTAGACTCGCTCATGACTCGTGAGACCTAAGGGAACCTAGTGCTCTAATACCATGTTGTCACGACCCAAAATCCATTAAAGGTCATGATGGCGCCGGACACCACTGTCAGGCAAGCCAACATAAAATAGTTAATTAAATTCTCATTTTAATATTTTGAAATAATTTCTTTTCATTAAATTAAATAACAAATAACGAACTTCCACTGAGTAACAAGATGTCTTTAAAAAATTCAAATAATGAATAAATCCCATAGTCATCCTAGAACCCGGTGTCACAAGTGCATGAGCAATTTCTAGAAGATAAGATGTAAAATAATAATCTGTCCGTAATACAATTGGACAATAGAGGAAGTACAATATAATACTCTGAATGAGACTCTGCTGGCTGCGGTCGTCTCGGGAGGTGCAGTTCACCTAAGTTTCTGTATCGCCCATGCTGCTACGCCGACTGGGCCACTAGACATATATGTGCATGTGCAACAAAATGTATAGTAAGTGTAGTATGAGTACAAAAACGTGTACCCAATAAGTATCCCACCTAACCTCGAAGAGGTAGTGACGAGAGGTCGACCCTGACACTTACTAGTGGTCCAATAATATCAGGTACGGTAAAGAAATGAATAACTATGAAACACAGTAAATATATGAAACAAACAAGTACAAATTACGAGGTACATTTTCCTTCTTTACAATTTACTCAGCTTTCAACTAGCAAGTTTCCTCCATAACCAAAGCATATACATAGATACAATTGATTTCATCAAAGAGGTTGTCATAATTCAAATAAGTGGAAAGCCCTAAGATACACTGGCTTAAAGCCAAATATTACGCACGATTCCATGAGGATAATATATATATAGGAAATACTAAGGCGTACGGCCTGATCCAACATAAAAGTGAACTGTGTGTTGCCAGAGGGTCGAATGGAGCGAACCATAGATGCATCTATTAACCTGTCGAGGCAAACGACCCGCTCCCATGAGAGTGTGGTACATAAATTCTGTCGAGGCGAACGACTCGATCCCATAAGAGTAGTAGAAGGAGATACCCCACTCGCGAAACATATATGCGATGCGGTTACATATAGATTTCTTAAGATATTATAATATTCCTCAATTTCTTTCGAAATTACGAAGTTCAAACGAACCCTTCTAAATCTTAAATTCTTAAATTCAACTCCTCTAGAAAACATTTAATAAGAAAACTCAATCCTGCTCCCTCTCAAGGCAAACAATAAACATAAATCAATAACAATATCAACAAGGCATGATTTAAGCTAGTAGCCACGTACGGACTCTCGTCACCTCGTGCGTACGTAGTCCCTACAAATAGAATCACATAACGGTTTAGTCCACCTATGAGGTTAATTCCCTCTTACAAGGTTAGAAAGGAGACGTAGGCCTCATTTGTTTGCACTTAATGGAGGTCTGAATCTTAATCATTCAGATCTCAGACATTAAGTGCATTTGTTTTAAAGTTTGAATTTTAATTATTCAGATCTTAGTAATTAAGTGTGTTTGTTTTTTTCCTTCGATACCATTTAACGGGTCTGGATAGGTCTGTATGATTAAGATATATAACATAGACTTAATTTCATTAAGATTCTATCGCATATTCATTATTAACTGTCGCCACCGTCTACCATTATCAACTACCACTATGCCACCACGACCACCACCACCATGCCACCATCATCCTCAATCATTGTCGCCACCATTATCGACCATCAGCACCCAATATCCCCACCACTCCGACCACCATATATCATTCTCACCCACAATCAACACTCATCCACCATAACTACCACAACTGACCACCCCATCACCATCAACAACCATAGCCGACACTGCCCATTATTATAACCTACTACCACCTACCCACCCACCATCTTTCTCAGTCACAACTACTACCACCACTCACCATTATTAACTATCACCACCCACCACCACCATCCTCAATCATAATCGCCACCACTACCAATCACTACTAGCTACTATCATGCACCACCGTCATCAACCAAAACTATCACCAACCACCGCTTCTAGTCGGCATTCATCCGTTAGCCATCACCATCAACAATTATCATATTTTAAAAAATTATATATTTTATTAATAGAATATTAGATCAGTTAGTATTTCATTTGAATTTCATGTTTATTAATTTCAAATAAAGATAAATTTTATACATTCAGATGTTAAAAATCAAACAATCTTAATTATTTCTATTATGATCTTAATACACATCTTAATATATTCAGATGTGTATTCAGATTCATATGTTTTAATCTTAATATACATCTTAATATTCAGATGTGTATTCAGATTCAGACGTCTTAATCTTTAAAAAAAATGAGGCCTTACCTCACTCCGAAGTTCCATTACCGGCATTCCACGCCCTTCCGATGACTCTAATAAATGCACCACGCTCCAAAACTAGCCAATAATTATGCAAACCCATTAATATATACTCAATTACTCATTATTATCCAATTACAACAATTCCTAACCCCGATCAAAAAGTTGGTAAAATCACCCTCGGGTCCACGTGCCCGGATTCCGAAATTTCTCGAAGATAAACATTACCCATAATATTACGAACTCAAATATATAATTTGTTCCCAATTCCATGCCCAAAGTCGTGGCCAAAATCTAAAAATATAAATTTCTAGGTTTTACTTCAAAATCCCAAATCATACTAATTTGCATGCTAAAATATATACATAATTGATATATTTAACTCAACCTAGAATAAACCACTTACCTCATGCTTGGTGGTGAAAACTGGCACCTCAAAGTTGCTTCAAAATTGGCTCTCATGGAAGAAAGGGGGTTGAAATGAGCCAAACCCACGATTTAAAGAAGACACTGCCCAGCCCCGACCTTCGCACCTGCGATCCATTAGCCGCTCGTGCGGCTCCGCTGCTGCGGAAAACCATCACATGTGAGGCTCTATCTCAACCCAGCAGCTCCTGCTCCTGCGATCTCCCTTTCGCATTTGCGCCTTCGCAGGTGCGGATCTTCCCTCACACCTGCGCTCCTTCCCGCTTCCGCGACTCCTAGGCTGCTTTTGCGGCTCAGAACCTGCGGCCAAATCCTCACAGGTGTGGTTACACCAGAAGACAGCAACCTCATCACCTCCCTATGGCCAAATTCGATTTGTTGACCACCCGGAAGCCCGAGGCCCCCGGACCCCGTCCAATCACACTAACCTATCCCAAAACACATTACGAACTAAGTCAAGCCTTGAAATCACATCAAACAACGCTAAAACCATGAATTTTTCCCCAATCCGAACTTGATGAACTTAGAATTTCAAACTTCTTCATTCGATGCCGAAACCTATCAAATCACGTCCGATTGACCTCAAGTTTTGCACACCAGTCATGTTCAACCTTACGGTCCTATTCCAACTTCCGAAATCAAAATCCGACCCTGATATCAAAAGGTCTACTTCCGGTCTAATTCCTCAAAACCTTCGAATTTCTAACTTTAGCCAAATAACTCCAAAATGACATGGGGACCTTCGAATTCACTTTCGATCATGCTCCCAATAACATAATCACTATATGGCGCTATACCCAGACTCGGAATCCCAAACGGACATCGATAACACTGAAATGCACTTCAACCCAAATTTATGAACTTCTTCCAAAATGACAACTTTCACAATAGACGTCGGAACGCTCCCAGGTCATCCAAAACCCGATCCGAACATACGCCCAAGTCCGAAATCATCATGCGATCCTGCGGGAACCTTCAAATCCCAAATCTGAGGCTGTTTACTCAAAAATTCAATCTGAATTAATTTTTCCAACTTAAAGCTTCCGAAATGAGAATTCTCTTTCCAAGTCAACTCCAAACTTCCCAAAATTCAAGTCCGACCATGTGAACAAGTCATAATACCTGAAGTGAAGCTGCTTATGGGCTTAAACTGCTGAACGATGCGCTAGATCCCAAAACGACCGGTCAGGTCACTACATTAACACACAAAGATTAGCGAAAATTATGGGTTTAGAGTAAAGCCTAGGGTTTTGATAAAAATAGGATTTAACCACGAAATTTGTTATGGAATCTAGTAAAAATCATATTATTGATCCTTAGGTTATGGGTAACAACTTCCCTTAAAAACTTTCGGAATCCAAGCATGTGGGCTCGGGGATGAATTTTAGGAATCTTGCAAACTAGGTTGGGTAACCATCTAAATAGGAAATTTGTGAACTTTTGAGAATGGATTGATTAATTTATGTAATGTTTGGTTAGTTTCGAGTTGTTGGGCGACGAATTTGAAGATTCAGGCACATTCTTGAATTGGGAAGTAGGCTTGATACGAGGTAAGTCTCCTATCTAACCTCGTAAGAGGGAACCTTCCCCCTAGGTGAAATATTTGATCATGTGAATAATTGTAGGGGGACTACGTACGTACTAGGTGATGAGGGTCCGTACGTAGTGACTATTCTTGTTATGTCCGGGTAGTTTAGGTTTACACCATGCCTTGTGAACATTGTTAATTGATTTACATGCGCTATCATCATTGAGTGAAAGTTTATATCAATATCTTAATAATTTAAAGGTTTCAAGTAAATCATTAATTTGAAAAATGAATTGAGGAGAATGTGTTATGTTTATGTGAAACCGCTTCGCAATTATAATCCGCGAGCATATACTTTGAATTTAAAAGGATATCACTTAGTTTCAGAAAACAAAAGTTGAATTCAGGGATAAGAGTATACTTAGAAGCATATTGACAAGTATCTTAATTTTTGCATGTACGACGATATTGTCAAAACTTCTATATACCATTTCTGTGCTATTACATAAGTTATTCGGCGTGTCTAAGTTTTTCACTAGCATGATGGGCATATTTTTCTTCAAAATGAACCTATATATAATGGAAGATCAATTTAATTTAGCCTATTATATATACAGAGACACTAACATACGTAAAAAAATAAACTTGACAACAAACATGTATAGTAGAATGCCATTTGGTATTAAAGTATTTAAATATTCTTCTTGGTAGTAATTATTGGTATCTGTCACGACCCAAAATCCATTAATGGTCGTGACGACGCCGGACACCACTGTCGGGCAAGCCAACACCAAGTAGTTAATCAAATTCTCATTTTAGTATTTTTGAACTCATTTATTTACCTTGCATTTAACAATAAATGATGAACTTGACTGAGTAATTAATAATGTCTTTAGCAAAGTTAAATACTGAATAACCCCTTAGTCATCCCAGAATCTGGTGTCACAAGTGCATGAGAAATTTTTAGGAATTTAAAATGTAATACAATAACTGTCCAGAATACAAATTGGACAGAAAAGACAATACACTACTCTGAATGAGACTCTGCTTGGCTGCGGGTCGTCTCGATAGATGCAGCTCACCCAAGTATCCGTATCAACCATGTCGCTGTGCCCAATGAGGCCACTAGACATACATGTTCCCGTGCACCAAAAATGCACATCAAGTGTAGCATGAGTACGAAAACAACTCGTACCCAGTAAGTATCCAGTCTAACCTTGAAGAAGTAGTGACGAGGGGTCGACTTCAACACTTACTAGTGGTCCAACAATATCAAGTACAATAAAGAATTTAATAAATATGAAACCGAGTAAATATATGAAATAAACATGTATATAATACGTGGTATAATTCCTCTCTTTACAATTTTACTCAAGCTCTCAACCAGCAAGTTTCCTCTGTAGTCGGGGCTTATATATACATATATATATATATATATATAGAGAGAGAGAGAGAGATATGTATTTCACCAAAGATATTGTCATAATTCAAATCGGGGAAAAACCTCAGATGCACTAGCTTCTTGCCAAATTTTACGCACGATTCCATGAGGATAATATATATAGGAACTGCCGAAGCATACGACCCGATCCAACATAAAAGTAAAATATGCACTGTCAAGGTCAAACGGCACGAACCATAGATGCATATATTAACCTGCCTAGGCAAACGACCCGCTCCCATGAGAGTGTGGTACATAAATCCTGTCGAGGTGAACGGCCCGATCCCATAAGAGTAGTAGAAGGAAATAGCCCGCTCGCGAATCATAAGTGCGACGCGGTAAAATATAAATTTAAGGAATCACTCTGCTCGCGGATCATACTTGCGATGCGGTCAAATATAAATTTAACATTTAAAATCATATCTTTTTCTTGATTATTTTCAAAATAAGGGAAATTCAGCTTGTATCTTTTTAAGGAAATTACCCCGCTCACAAAACATACATACACGCGGTTACACATAGATTTCTTAAGCTATTATAATATTCCTTCAATTTGTTTCAAAAATACGAAGTTCAAATGAAAACTTTTAAGATCTCAAATTCCTCAATTTCAACTCTTTTCAAGCATTTACTAAGCAAACTCAATATCGCTTCTTCTCAAGGCAAACAATAAACATAAATCAACAACAATATCAACAAGGCATGGTGTAAACCTAAAACTACCCGGACATAGGCATATCTAGTAGCTACATACAGACTCTCGTCACCTCGTGCATACGTAGCTCCCACAAAATAGAGGCACATATTAATTTAGTTAACCTATCGGGTTAATTCCCTCTTACAAGGTTAGAAAAGAGATTTACCTCACTTCGAAGTTCCATAGCCAGCTCCCAAGCTTTTCAAACAACTCGACCAATGCGCAACACTCCAAAACTCGCTTTCGCTTTATTAACATTCACAAGATTTTAATCCTCATCCGACATCGTAACATTGAGTAAAATGCTCATACGCCACAAACAAATTGATATCTATAATTACAATCAAAATATGACTCAAAAATATTTATCAATATCCATTTATGAATCAGAACTTGGCTAGAAGCCTCCAGCTCAAATCGTCTAATAGGTTCACTTACTAAAACATTCAACTCCACTCTTATCATTTAATACCCATTTGAAGTCATCAGTGATACTACATTAATTCTCCAACACAGCCAAATTACTATTCATCGTCTTCCTTAACCAACATTTCCGAAACATTCAATTTGGTGATTACTTAGTTGAACGCTTCCAACTAAGCTAGAAAATGATTCCATAGGTTCATTGCATCCTTTAATTTCATTTCTAAGAACACTATTTATCTTTCCCACATTGTAATGACCCGACCGGTCATTTTGCTTCCTAGAACCCCGTACCCCTAAATAAAACTTTTTGTATTTGCTTTTATTGACTTATGACTTGCGGGTATGATTGGTTCAGGATTTGGAAGAGTTTGGGTTCTAATTGGAAAACTTGCTTCCTTAAGGTTGGCCTAAAAGGTCAAGTTTGATTTAAGTCAACATTTTGAGTAAACGACGTCAGAATCGGGATTTAAAGGTTCCAATAGGTTCGTATGATGATTTCGGACTTGGGTGTATGTTCGGAACGGGTTTTGGGTAACCCGAGAGCGTTTCAGTGCCAAATAGCAAAATATGATTTTTGAAGTTCTATAATTGTGGTTTGGAACGTGTTTTGATGATATCAAGGTCCAAGCGGAATTCTGAGATCGGGAATAGTTCCGTAATGTGATTTAAGACTTGCACGCAAAATTTGGTATACTTTCTAGTAGTATAAATTCCTTTCGGTGTGTTGGAAGTAAATTTAAGAACTTAAAGTTCATAGGTTTGATTCAATTGGTTTAGGGTGTGATTCTTGGTTTTAATGTTGTTTCGGGAGTTCCGAAGGTTCGAGCAAGTTTGTTTTATGATTTAGAACTTGTTAGTATGTTTGGACGGGGCCTCGGGGACTCCAGATGCCATTCGAACGTCGGCGAGGCGAGTCCAAGATCAAATGAGCTTCTGGTGCACCAGTTCTGGTGCGACCGCACCTGCGCTTGGTGAGTCGCAGGTGTGAGAACACAGAAGCGGTCCACCCCTCGCAGATGCGGTCATAGAGAGGATGCCCAAGTTCCGCAGATGCGGCCCTTCTCCATAGAAGCGGTGCTGCAGGTGCGGGCACCCTTTCGCAGGTGCGATCCCTGCTAGCCTTTCCCCTTTCCGGAGATGCAGACTATGGTCTGCAGAAGCAAGACCGCAGGTGCGGTCCATACGTCGCAGGTGCGAAAAAGAATGGAGGCAGTAAGGTGTTTTAAAAATGGGACTTAGGCTTATTTGGGGTCATTTATACATCCTTGGGCGATTTAGGATCTTCCAAAGGAGATATTTCAACTTAGCATTGTGAGGTAAATTATTCCTACTTAATGTGAGTTTAATACTTGATTTTTGGTTAGATTAACACATAAAGATTAGTGAAGATTATGGGTTTAGAGTAAAACCTAGGGTATTGATAAAAATAGGATTTAACCGCAAAATTAGTTATGGAATCTAGTAAAAATCATATATTATCGATCCTTAGGTTATGCGTAACAACTTCCCTTCAGAATTTTCAGAATCCGAGCACGTGGGCCAGGGGGTGAATTTTGGGAATCTTGCATTTGGGTTGGATAATCACTTTAATAGCTAGAATATGAACTTGTAAGCCTACAATGATTGATTTTTACGCTATTTTAATAGTTTCGGATTGTGCGACTCCGGTTTAAGGGTTTGAGAGCATCCTTGAATTGGATGTAGGCTCGAAACGAGGTAAGTCTCCTTTCTAACCTTGTAAGAGGGAAATCTCCCCATAGGTGAACTTATATGATATATCAATAGTTGTGGGGGACTACGTACTCACGAGGTGATGAGGGTCCGTACGTGGTGACTATTTTTGTTATATCCGGGTAGTTTAGGTACACACAATGCTTTGTGAACAGTGTTTAATTATTTCATGCGCTATTTGTATTAGTTGGAGTTATTTCAATATCTTAAGGATTTGAAAGTTTCAAGTGAATTATTATTTTTAAGGAAATTGCGGAAGAAAAGAAATATATTATGTTTATGTTTGACGCTTCGCAATTACATTCCACAAGCAGAGTGATTCCTTCCAATACTCTCATGGGAGCGGGCCGTTCATCTCGGTAGGTTAATAGATTCATCTATGATTCGCGCCATTCGACCATTCTACAGTGCATATTTATTATTTTGTTGGATCGGGTTGTACGTCCTCGGCATTATATGCGCATGCTATCTGCTTGGCACTGTCCCGCAATTTTTTTTAGAATGTTTAAATGCCCTAGGATATAAATTGTCAACTGAAATGACAAGAATTTACGTATATTTATAATTATAGAAAAACATGTGATTACCTGTTATGTTCTGCTATTTAGCCTTGATATCCCTGTTTAGTCACATGCTTAAGTATATTGTTTGACCCTAGTAAGTGTCAAGTCGACCCCATTATACTTCTTCGAGGTTAGACTGGATACTTACTGGGTACATAATGTTTATGTACTCATGCTACGCTTTACTTAATTGTACATGTTCTGAGGCAGGTGCATCTGATTACCAGTCCGGGGCACGCTCTTGATACTGAAGCAGAGATTCCACGGTGAGCTGCTTATCCTTATGCCGTTCAATAGCGTGTTGGAGTCTTTTCTTTTGCTTATTTTGTCTATTCTATTTCAGACAATAGAGTAGATGTATACTTTTGTTCATTCCACTAGATGCCCAAGCACTTGTGACACCGGTTCCTAGCACACACTTTGGTGGACTATTCTTTTGGGATGTAATTATTTAAAATTGACTCCTTTTATCATTGCAATCTAAATTGCCTTCGTATTTTTATGTGCTTAGTAATTTAAATTAAGATATTGTTGGAAAGGTCTTTAAATAAATAAGATAGGACTCACTTGATAAATAGTGTTGGCTTGCCTAACTTCGGTGTTGGGCACCATCGCGACCTAGAATGGAATTTGGGTCGTGACAACATGGTATCAGAGCAATAGGTTCACGTAGGTCTAACAAGTAATGGGAAAACCCAATAGAGTCTTGTGGATCGGTACGTAGACATCTGTATTTATCTTCGGGAGGCTATAAGGTGTTAGGAAATTACTCTTTATTCATCTTCTATCGTGTAGTTGATAGTATACTAAATTTCATTCTTCTATTCTCTCACAGATGATGAGGATGTATACGGTTGATGTTCTGGACCCAGGAGGAGCTGCTCCCCCCGTTGCTAGAGGCTGAGGCTGAGGCCGGGGAGGGCACCAGCCCGAGGAAGGGATGAGGGCATCCTAGAGCTGCCCCAGTTGCACCACCAGCGGATCCGGCAGAGGATCCCATCGCTGAAGATCATGGTGAGGTGCCTGTAGAAGATCCTGCCCCGATGGATTTCATGACAGTGCCGGGCTTCCAGGAGGTCATGGGCCGTATGATGCGGTTCATGGACACTATGACCCAGGTTGTTTTATTTCCAGCGGACCCGGCCATATCTCAGGCGGGAGGGGGAGCACATACCCCTACTGCCCAGGCCCCAGTCCATGCAGCCGCGGTTTATTAGACTCCAGGTACACTACCCGCAGGCAGGGCCCAGCCAGTTGCAACAGTAGCACCTGAGCTGAGACCGACGGCGGACGGCGATCCGTAGAAGTTATTAGATAGATGGACTAGATAACAATTTCCTATTTTCGGGGGTGAGCGTCATGAGGATGCTCAGGATTACATTGATAGGTGAAGCGACAGACTGGACAACATGAGGATACTGGAGTCTCATGGGGTTAACTTCACCACTTTCCAGCTAGAGGGCAGGGCTTGTAGATGGTGGCAGTCTTATGTTCTTGGCAGGCCAGTGGATTATCCTCCCATCACCTGGGAGCATTTCACTCAGTGATTTCTGGATAGGTATATCCCACCCTCTGAGAGGGAAGAGCTGTGGTACCAGTTTGAGAAGCTTGAACAGGGTTAGATGTCAATGACCGACTACAAGGTGAGGTTTTCTGAGTTGTCTCATCATGCACCTATGATACTTCCTACTGACGCAGAGAGGTGCAGAGGTTTGTAGCAGGTTTACACTCTGGCATTAGGGCCAACATGTTCCGAGAGGTGGAGATGTAGACTCCTTATCAGCTAGTAGTGGAGATCGCTCGCAGGATTGAGGGCTATCATCTGAGGAGTAGAGAGTAGGGACAACATGATAAGAGGGATCGGTTTTCTGGAGATTTTAGAGGTGTTTCGACTAGGGGAAGAGGTCAGTTTTGGAGGGGCCAGCCTAGCAGGCCCCCATATTTAGCACCACACCACCTCTTCGAGGTGCTCCATTGAGGCCTTATTTTAGTGCGATGCCGGAGAGTTCTTATCGCCCACCAGCTATTCAGGGTCACTCCAGTGGGTATTCTGGTCATCAGGGTTCTTCCAACGCCTATTTCAGTGCCATGCCAGAGAGTTCATATCGTTCCCCAGCCATTCAGAGTTCCTCCAATGGTTATTCCGGCCATCAGGGCCAGTCTTCAGGGCAGAAGACTATGGGGCTGAGAGGCTGTAAGAGTGTGGGGATCCGGGTCACATGAAGAGCTTTTTCCCCAGGCTTCGGGGCAAGGCAGTGGAGTAGGGTCATCAGCCTATGGTTTCAGCATCAGCGGTCCGGCCACCCAGAGGTGGAGGAAATGTTGGTAAGGGTCATCCCAGAGGTGGAGGCCAGGCAGGGGGAGTTCAATCAGCTGTTGTTCAGTCAGGTGGAGGCCAGCCAGCCGGTGCTCCAGCCAGATTCTATGCTTTTCCGGCCAAACCAGATGCATTGGCCTCAGATGCAGTTATCACATGTATTATCTCCGTCTGCGGTAGGGAGGCTTCAGTATTATTTGATCCAGAGTATACCTATTCATATGTATCATCTCTATTTGCTCATTTCCTAGATGTTCCTCGAGAGTCTTTGGGTACTCATATTTATGTGTCCACTCATATGGGCGATTATGTGGTTGTGGACCAGATCTATTAATCATGCGTGGTCACATTCTGTGGGTTCGAGACCAGAGCGAACCTCTTGTTACCTTATATGACCGACTTTGAGGTCATCATGGGCATGGACTGGTTAGCTCCTTATCACGCCATCCTAGATTGCCATGCCAAGACTGTTACTTTATCCATGTCTGAGTTGCCGAGATTGGAGTGTAGAGGTTCCTAAGTTAGTGCAGCTAGTCACTTTATCTCTTTTCTTAAGGCTCGACGTATGATTGAGAAGGGTTGTTTGGCTTATCTCGCTTATGTACGGGACACCACCGCAGAGTCTGCGACAATTGATTCGATGCTAGTAGTCCGGGATTTCACCGATGTGTTTCCTTCTGACGTCTCAGGCATGTCGCCAGAGCGTGATATTGATTTTTGTATTGAATTGAATCCAGGCACCCAACCCTTATCAATTCCACCATACCGTATGGCTCCAAAAGAATTGAAAGAATTGAAAGAACAGCTTGAGGAGTTGTTAGCTAAGGGGTTTATCAGACCGAGTGTATCGCCTTGGGGTGCTCCAGTGTTATTTGTGAAGACGAAGGATGGGACTATGCGGATGTGTATTGATTACCGCAGTTGAACAAAGTTACCATCAAGAACAAGTACCCATTGTCGCGCATCGATGATTTGTTTGACCAGCTGCACGGTGCTAGGGTGTTTTCTGAGATTGACTTGAGATCGGGGTACCATCAGTTGAGGATTCGGGACTCAGATGTTCCGAAGACTGCCTTTCGTACTAGATATGGTCATCATGAGTTCCTAGTGATGTCCTTTGGCTTGACTAATGACTCGACAACGTTTATGGATTTGATGAACATGGTGTTCAGGCCTTATATTGATTCTTTTTTCATTGTCTTCATTGATGGCATCTTGATCTACTCAAGTAGCCCGGAGGAGCACGAGCAGCATTTGAGAGTAGTGCTTCAGACTTTGCGGGAACAAAAGTTGTATGCTAAGTTCTCCAAGTGTGAGTTTTGGTTAGATTCTGGGGCATTCTTGTGGCATGTGGTATTCGGAGAGGGTATCAAGGTGGATCCTAAGAAGATTGAGGCAGTTCAGAGTTGGCCACGTCCCACTTCAGTGATCGAGATCAGGAGTTTCTTGGGATTGGCATGTTATTATCATCGGTTTGTGGAGGGATTTTAATCTATTGCAGTCCCTCTGAATAGATTGACCCAGAAGGGTGACCCATTCCGATGGTCCGACGAGTGTGAGGAAAGCTTCCAGAAGCTCAAGACAGCTTTAACCACAACACCAGTTCTAGTGTTGCCTTCCGGTTCGAGAATGTATACAGTTTATTGCGATGCTTCACGCGTTGACTTAGGATGTGTATTGATACAGGAGGGACGATTGATTGCATATGTTTCATGTCAGCTGAAGATTCATGAGAAGAACTACCCCGTGCATGATTTGGAGTTGGTAGCGACTGTTCATGCTCTTAAGATTTGGAGGCATTACTTTTATGGAGTGTCTTGTGAGGTTTATACAGACCACCGCAGTTTCCAACACTTGTTCAAGCAAAGGGATCTTAATTTGTGGCAGCTTAGGTGGCTTGAGTTACTAAAGGATTACGAAATCACCATTATTTATCATCCAGGCAAGGCGAATGTGGTTGCAGACGCCATAAGCAGGAAGGTGGAGAGTATGGGTAGCTTGTCATTCATTTTAGCGGAGGAGAGGACCTTAGCCTTGGAAATTCAGTCCTTGGATAACAGACTTGTGAGGCTGGACATTTCAGAGCCCAGCCGAGTTCTTGCGTATGTTGTTTCTCAGTCTTCTTTATTTGGGCAGATCAAGGCTCGGTAGTTTGATGATCCGCACTTGGAAGTTCTCAGAGAGACGTTACTACAGGGTGGTGCCAAGGAGGTTTTCCTGCGACTTCGGGATCCCCTATGTTGTCCAAATATTGATGGCCTGAGGGAGAAGATTCTAAAGGAGGCACACATTTCACGGTATTCTATTCATCCAGGTGCTACGAAGGCGTATCGTGACCTGAGGCAGCACTACTGGTGGCAGCAGATGAAGAAAGACATAGTGGAGTATTTGACCAGATGTCTAAATTTCCAACAAGTTAAGTATGAGCACCAGAGGCCAGGAGGCCTACTCCAGCAGATGCTTATACCTGGGTGAAAATGGGAGCGCATCACTATGGACTTCGTAGTTGGGTTGCCGCGGACTTTGCGGAAGTTTGATGCGGTTTGGGTTATTGTAGACATGTTGACCAAGTCGGCAAACTTCATTCTAGTAGCCACTACTTATACTTCAGAGAGGTTGGCCCAGATCTAGATTCACGAGATAGTTCGGTTGCATGGTGTGCCTGTGTCCATCATATCAGATATAGGTCCTCAATTCACCTTGCATTTCTGGAGAGCCGTACAGAGTGAGTTGGGCACCCATGTAGAGCTCAGTACAACATTTCATCCTCAGATCGACGGGCAGTCGGAGCGGTCAGTTCAGATAATGGAGGACATGCTCAGGGCATGTGTGATTGATTTTGGAGGGCAGCGGGATCGGTTCTTGCCCTTGGCCGAGTTTTCTTACAAAAACAGCTATCAGTCCAGCATTGAGATGGATCCGTTTGAGGCTTTATATGGACGGCGATGTCGTTCCCCCATCGGGTGGTTTGAGCCTGGCAAGGCTAAGTTATACGGTACCGATTTGGTAAAGGATTCCTTGGAAAAGGTAAAGTTGATTCAGGAGAGGCTTCGCACAGCACAGTCTAGACAGAGTAGTTACGCGGATCAAAAAGAGCTGTGATGTATCATTTATGGTCGGCGAGAAGGTTCTCTTGAAAGTCCCACCGATGAAGGGTATTATGAGGTTCGAGAAGAAGGGAAAGTTGAGCCCAAGGTTTATAGGTCCATTTGAGGTGTTGAGGCGAGTTGGGGAGGTTTCTTATGAGCTTGCTCTACCTCCCAGCTTATCAGGTATGCATCCAGTCTTTCACGTAACTATGCTTCAGAGATACCACACGGACTTGTCACGTGTGTTAGACTTCAGTACCATTTAACTAGATGATGGTTGGGCTACGAGGAGGAACCAATTGCGATTATTGATAGGCAAGATTGACAATTCAGGTCTAAGAGGGTTTCCACTGTGAAGGTCCAGTGGAGGGGCCAACCAGTCGAGGAGGCGACTTGGGAGTCCGAAGAGGACGTGCGGAGCAGATATCCATACTTGTTCAGCACTCCAGGTATGATTCTAGACCCGTTCGAGGACGAACATTTCTTTAAGAGGTGGAGAATGTAACGACCCGACCGGTCATTTTGCTTCCTAGAACCCTGTACCCCTAAATAAGACTTCCCGTATTTTCTTTTATTGCCTTATGACTTGCGGGGATGGTTGGTTCGGGATTTGGAAGAGTTTGAGTTGAAATTGGAACACTTGATTCCTTAAGGTTGGCCTAAAAGGCCAAGTTTGAATTCGGTCAACATTTTAAGTAAATAACATCGGAATTGGGATTTGAAGGTTCCAATAAGTTCGTATGATGATCTCGGACTTGGGTGTATGTTCGGAACGGGTTTTGGATGACCCGGGAGCATTTTAACGCCAAATAGCGAAATATGATTCTTGAAGTTCTATAATTGTGGTTTGGAACATGTTTTGATGATATTGAGGTCCAAATGGAACTTCGGGACCGGGAATAGTTTGGTAATGTCATTTAAGACTTGCACGCAAAATTTGGTATCATTCCGAGTAGTATAAGTACCTTTCGGCATGTTGGAAGTAAATTTAAGAACTTAACGTTCATAAGTTTGATTCAGGTGGTTTTATGGTGCGATTCTTGGTTTTAATGTTGTTTCGGGCATTCCGAAGGTTCGAGCAAGTTTTTTTTATGATTTAGAACTTGTTGGTATATTTGGAAGGGGCCTCGGGGGCCCCGTATTCCATTCGAACATTGCACGAGGCGAGTCCAAGCTCAAATGAGCTGCTGGTGCACCAGTTCTGGTGTGACCGCACCTACGGTTGGCAAGCCGCAGGTGCGAGACCGAAGAAGCGGTCGACCACTCGCAGACGCGGCCATAGAGCGGATGCCCAGGTTCCACAGATGCGGCCCTTCTCCAATGAACCGGTGCCGTAGGTGCAGGCACCCTTTCGCAGGTGCGATCCCTTCCAGCCTTTCCCCTTTCTACAAATACGGACTATGGTTCGCAGAAGCGAGACCGCATGTGCGGTCCACATGCCGCAAGTGCGAAAAAGACTGGAGGCAGTAAGGTGTTTGAAAAACGGGACTTAGGCTTATTTAGGTTCATTTATTGCATCCTTGGGCGATTTAGGAGCTTCCAAAGGAGGGGTTTCAACTTAGCATTGTGAGGTAAGTTATTCCTACTTAATGTGAGTTTAATACTTGGTTTTTGGGTAGATTAACACATAAAGATTAGTGAAGATTATGGGTTTAGAGTAAAACCTAGGGTTTTGATAAAAATAGGATTTAACCACGAAACTAGTTATGGAATCTAGTAAAATCATATATTATTGATCCTTAGGTTATGGGTAACAACTTCCCTTCAGAATTTTCGGAATCCGAGCACGTATGTCCAGGGGTGATTTTGGAAATCTTGCATTTGGGGTTGGATAATCATTTTAATAGCTAGAATATGAACTTTTAAGCCTATAATGATTGATTTTTACGCTATTTGAATAGTTTCGGATTGTGCGGTTCTGGTTTGAGGATTTGAGAGAATTCTTGAATTGGAAGTAGACCCGAAACGAGGTAAGTCTCCTTTCTAACCTTGTAAGAGGGAAATCTACCCATAGGTGTACTTATATGATATATGAATAATTGTGGGGGACTACGTAGGAACGAGGTGATGAGGGTCGGTACGTGGTGATTATTCTTGTTATGTCCGGGTAGTTTAGGTACACACCATGCTTTGTGAATACTGTTTAATTATTTAATGTGCTATTTGTATTGGTTGGAGTTATATCAGGATCTTAAGGGTTTGAAAGTTTCAAGTGAATTATTATTTTTAAAGAAATTGCGGAAGAAATGAAATATATTATGTTAATGTTTGACCACTTCGCAATTATATTCCGCGAGCAGAGTGATTCCTTCCAATACTCTCTTGGGAGCGGGCTGTTCGCCTTGGCAGGTTAATAGATGCATCTATGGTTCGCGCCATTCGACCCTTCGGCAGTGCACATTTATTATTTTATTGGATCGGGTCGTACGTCCTCGGTATTATATGCGTATGCTATCTGCTTGGCACTTTCCCGCAATTTTTTTTAGAATGTTTAAATGCCATGGGATATAAATTGTCAACTGAAATGACAAGAATTTAGGTATATTTATAATTATAGAAAAGCTTGGGATTACCTGTTATTTTCTGCTATTTAGCCTTGATATCCCTGTTTAGTCATATGCTTAAATATATTGTTTGGCCCTAGTAAGTGTCAAGTCGACCCCTCGTCACTACTTCTTCGAGGTTAGACTAGATACTTACTGGGTACATAATTTTTATGTACTCATGCTACACTTTTGTACTTAATTTCACCGGTTATGAGGCAGGTGCATCTGTTTACCAGTCCGTAGCACGCTCTTGATACTGAGGCAGAGATTCCACGGTGAGTTGCTTATCCTGATGCGGTTCAGCAGCGCGTTGGAGTCTTTTCTTTTGCTTATTCTGTATATTTTATTTCAGACAGTAGAGTAGATTTATACTTTTGTTCATTCCACTAGATGCCTAAACACTTGTGACATTAGTTCCTGGAACACACTTGGGTGGATTATTCTTTTAGGGATGTAATTATTTAAAATTGACTCCTTTTATCATTGCAATCTAAATTGCCTTCGTATTTTTATGTGCTTAGTAATTTAAATTAAGATATTGTTGGAAAGGTCTTTAAATAAATAAGATGGGACTCACTTGATAAATAGTGTTGGCATGCCTAACTTTGGTGTTGGGTGCTATCGCGACCTAGAATGGAATTTGGATCATGACACTCATTTTCTCAAGAACACTAGTCATGCCATGAACTATGGTTTATGAAATCAATTATCCGATCATAACAACTTGAAACAAATATTAGAATTACTCTCACCGACTCATAAGAAATGAGCTTGAAGCATTATTGTTACCTTCTTGAAGCTTTTCCTTAAAAATCATATGTTTGGGAAATTTGGTGTTGTTGAACAACTTGGACGATTTCTAGGGATTTCAAAGATTGAATGATGTTAATACTAGTGTTAATAGAATGTTATTAACTTAAAATATCAAAAACACTCACCTTGTATTTTTAAGTAGTCCTCAAGGTCGAATCCACCATGAAAGAACCAATCCCTAGCTCAAGAAAACCCCCAAAAATGGTTGCTGCCCATGACTGCCTTATATAGGCACAGATGCTTCAACGAGTTATACCTTGCGCTGTGCAGCTTGTACCTCGCATTACAAGTTTTCCTCTGCTGGACACCTTTTACTAAAGCGTCCATAACTCCTTGTAAAAATATCCAAATGACAAACGGTTTGAAGAGTTATAAACTAAACTCAAAGATCTTTCAGTTTATAGGTTGTCCACCATATAAATTCTTATATATTTCTAGATATAAGCTTCCAAATTCGGCTCCACGCATCAGAAATTTCTGGCGAAACTGCTTCACCAGTATTCATTCAATCAACCATAACTTTCTGATAACATCTCCAAATGATGAATAGTTTAACTTTCTGGAAACTAGAATCCAAGGGCTATAACTTTCATGTTTTAATAATTTTCATATTGCTTATATATTTTTATATATAAGTTCCAAATTCATCTCTGCGATTGCACCAATTGCTGTCCAAAAACAGCTTTTGCAGTAGAAAAAAAAAATCCAGCAGCTCCTTTGTCCGAAATCCATTTCGTTAACCTTCCGAAATCCACCCGAGGCCCTTGGACCTTAACCAATTACACCAACATATCCCAAAATACAATACAAACTTAGTCGAGGCTTCAAACCACGTCAAACAACACCGAAATTACGAATCACGCATCGAATAGAATTATGAGTTTTCAAATCTTCCAACTTCTATATTTTGCGCCGAAACGTATCAAATCAATCCAGAATGACTTCAAATTTTGCATGCGATTCATCAATGACATAGTGGAGATGTTCCAATTTTTAGAATTGGATTCCAACCTCGATAATAAAAAGTCAACTCTCGGTCAAACTTTCCAAAAATCTTCTATTTTTCAATTTTTGCCAAAATGTGTTGAATTGTCCTACGGACTTCCAAATACAAATTCGAACATGCGCCTAATCTGAAATCACGATACGAAGCTATTGGAATAATCAAAATTCTATTATGGGTTCGTTTACTTAAAATCAACTCTTAGTCAAATTGTTTTCCAACTTAAAGCTTCCGAAATGAGAATTCTCTTTCCAAATCCACTCTGAACTTCGCGAATTTCAATTCCGACCACCCGTACAAGTTATAATACCTGAAGTGAAGCTGCTCATGGCCTCAAACCGCCGAACGATGCGTTAGATCTTAAAACGACCGGTCGAGTTACATTCTCTCCCACTTAAACATACGTTCGTCCTCGAACGTGCTAAGAACTGCTCTGGAGTTTTTTGAAATGACTATTTAACACCTCGTGCACCTACCCATGCTACCACAACCCAGTTGGGCACATTAGCTCGAGCAAATTTGAAGATTCCCTCTTTTATTTAGTCAAGTTAGCCTTGGAGCCAAATTCCAACATCTGAAATTCTCTACCAGGTCTTTTCCCAACATAGGAACACCATATCAATCTCTATGCGATGCACCAATACATGATTCCATACCTTTGCTGAATCCATATTATGCACTGCATAACTTACATGACCATAATAATATCCTCTGATAATAATAGCCGAATTTTCACGAATCCGATGCTCACAATGCCGCTCATGACATATATAAGTCTTGTTTCAACTCTGGAAAAACCGCCACGACAGAAGAGATGTATAGAAATTCATAACCAACTGCCAAGTTAACAAATCGTTGAATCTCTCCCCTTCTCTAGAATCATCACCCCATTATGAACCAAATAATGGCATTTTGCTCTTTAATATGCTTCATATAATCGGATCGCATCGATCCCAGATCCAAAAATCTTGTCTCACCCAGAATAAGCTGCCCAAGTAATAAGTCACCTCAGACTCTTCCAAAATCTCATATAATGCTGCAATGTTCTATCAAGCTACAAACTCGAATGTGACAAATAAAGAAACGAACTCTAGAAAGGGCTACTCAACCCACATAACTAATTAGACAACTGAAATGGTGTTATGAACCTTCCTCAGAGAACGAGAAGCAATACACGGAATAATAGGTAGGGGATACTGTACTCAACATCACATTGTTGCGGCGTGCAACCCGATCCAACCATGATAGCGTTGCGGCGTGCAACCCGATCCAACCATGATACTCGTGGCGGTGTGCTACCCGATCCAAACAATATAGCCGTGGCGGCGTGCCACCTGTTGATACCCAACTTTTTGCAAAAATATTTTTTAATTGCATATATGCCTTCAAAATCATGCATTGGCGTCAATTGGTATTTTTCCACAATTTCATATTTTTATTAGTTTGCCCAATATTTTATTTCTAATAAATAATCATAAAATTACCTCACAAATGAATTTAGAACATTTCTTGATCTAATATTACTATTTATGGTCCTATTAAGTCCAAATTACTTCATAAATAGCCAAATTGACACATTTTGGTTATAATTGCAATAACTTTGCAATTATAGCCCACACATATATTTTTGTGTTATTTTACCAGAAATTAGTCCATTGTATTTTAAAATAATAAATGACTATTTTTAAAACATTTCTATGCATGAAAATTATTTTTATAATTAGTTAATTATTTTACAAATTAATTTTAACTTTTTCGATCCAAAGTGTTTCACGCGGGAATCCATCGTCTGTAGGATTCTTTCATAGAAATCGCAAAAGGGGTATGTTGCTGCCATTTTGAAAGGATTAAAAAGCACAGAAGTAATGTCTATCAATTGTTTTGGGTATTTAACAAACAACCCCTTTTATTTTCAATTTAGCCTAAATTAACCAGCCCAATACCCTTATAAGTCAGCCCAAAAGACCTTAGGCCCAATATTAGTCTTCCCGACCCAACTCCCTTAGCCAATTCTGGCCGTTGATCATTTTGATCAACGGTCAGGATAATTCCTACCATAATTAAACTAAACTACACCCTCCTAACCCTAATCATTTTACCGCTTCCCCCCGTCGTCACTCTTATCTTCTTCTCTCAAACACTCTCTAGCAAAACCCTAATTTTCCCTCGCCGTCACTAGCCTATATTGTCGTTCTATGGTGGTTCTTCACCACCTCAGGACTCTAATGGCCTCCTATGTGCTTTGAATGTTTAATCGTTTGTTCTTATGTGATTTTGACCGATTTATGCTAAGGCTGCCTAAGCCTAGTCAATTTATGTGGAAACCCTAATTTTCTGATGCTTTGATTCGATTCTGAGTTTTTTCGTGTTACTTGTTGCATTGTTTCATTCTATGCTTTGACTTACACGATATTCCCTTAGTCTAATTCAGTGCCTTGTGATTTTTACCCTAGTTCATCTCTATTAGAGTTTCTGAGTCGATTATTCTGCTAATTTCTATGTGTTTGTGAAATTTTATTTAACCTATTTGTCTATTTTGTGGAAACTGATATTTTCTCCCCATAAATCAGTATTACTTTGAATTTTGATTTACCGATTCGCTCCGTTAAAACTTATGTGCATAATCCCTGATTTATTCCCTTGTTTATGACTTTAATTGGTCTTCTTACCTTATTTGACTACCTGTAATATTCACTAATTCTTCACGATTATTTCCTTAATTATACTCCTTATTATTTATCCCTTTACTTAAATCTGATTTGTATTTCTTTCCTTAAATATTTTATGTCCTTACCGTTGGTTGATTACCCTTAATTAAGGGAAGAATATACTGATTTTGCGTGTATTTTATTTTGTGGCTTCCTTAATTGTTGGTGATTTATTTCCTTTACTTTATATTACTCTAGCTCTCAGTAGCTATATATATATACTCTCCTCTATTATCACTTCTACACACACGAACACAAGTTCAAAAACACACAAACATTAGTTCAAAAACACACCTACACTCAAACTCTCTCTTCTCTTTCTCTGCTTAATTGTGATAATCACTGGTCTAGCTGGCTGTAAGCCAAGGCTTGACATTGAATTGCACTTGCTTTACATTCTGTGCTCTCTTCCTTCACTGGTATGTCTCTGATTAGATTTTAAAACCTAAACTCTATGTGTTTCATTACTGCCCTATTTCATTGACCATGAATTCAACATGTTTTCATGTAAACTGCTTTGCTTAGCATGTTTAAGTTCTGTCATATTCAATGTATAATTAGCATGTCTACACTTCACTTAGTTATCTGATGCCTAACTAGTCTGTTTATTGACTTCTATTTAATCCCTTAATTATGTGATCATGTTAGTTACTTGATGTATGTGATTGACCTTGCATGTATACTTAATCCTGTTTAAAGACATGTCCTGCTTTCTACCTTACATCTATGATCTATATTTTAATTGTTTCCTGTACATGACTAACCTGCTAAGTCTCTAAGATCCTAAGTGTTTTATGTAGTTGTTGTCTGTTTCCCCATACCATGTCCATGTACCCCCCAATGTGGCTCCTATATGTTCCCAGTCCCCTCTTATCCCTGTGTGACATTGGTTTGTTGAATGTCTATGTATTCTATGGCTAATTGACTATGTGCTGAACTTACTCTCTTCAGAACTGATTTCAAAAAAATGTGTTCTTACTGTTCTTTTGAATGATTTTCACTATTGGCCTTCTCTTAAAACAAGTTTCTATTTTAGAATACCTTTTCACTCCTAGAGTCATCTCTATACTGTATTTTTCACTAAATCTTTTAAAACTATGTCAAGCACTCTTACTTTACTCTTAGATCATTAGGTTCTGCCCTTCCAATGTGTGTACTGCCTTGGGATCCTCTTGAGATCCCTTTGAACTCTGGCACACTGGGCTGGCCATTCCACACTGCACATATTTAGTCTCTATTGTGAAAAGTCTGGGTGTGAGCACTGCCCGAGATCCTTGAGGTCCTTAGGGAACTATGACACACCTGGACACAAACTTGGCTATGAAATCCTTTGGCATTTGAGATCATTGAAGGCATGGCCTTACCAGGTTTTCCTTGGGCCTATTTCAGGCTCCCTATAGTTCGATTTCTGTTTCATTTATGTAATTTATTCATTGGTCTGTAATAATTATTTGTAAACAGATATTGGGGTAACTAGTGAAAAAGGAGGGTAGCTATATAATCCTGTGGGTAAAGCTGGGTAGAAATCATGTTTCTAGCTTTACATTATGCAAATCTACATTAGAAAACATGTTCTAGGATGGCTGTGTCTATTTGCATTCAAACCATGCCAAAAATGTGCACTAGACATCTTGTTTTAGGGTATTCACATTTATAGCTTAGCATATCGCATGTCATATATCACTATTCTAGTTTCTGGTTCTACATCAATACTGTCACTTAGAAATCCTGCTACTAAATAATCCTGCCTAATAAAAATAGTCATCTCTGTGTGCATTAGATATCCTGTTCTTAGGACTCTGTTTGCATATATTTTGAATCATGTCTATTTCGACTAAATAAATAACTGTCCATGAAAAGGTTTAAAATAGCCTCACGCGTAGGTATCATGTATCTAAATACAAATTGGTATAAATCACCTGTTATAATCTGTATCGCCTAGATCCAGCATGCCTTATAGGTTGGATAATCTCAAACTGTTTAAACAACTCTTGCAATTTTGATTGTGTACAGTCCCACACCTAGGCAAGCCTTAGGTGATTAATATCTTTATATAAAAGACTGGAAACTGCATTTTGACTGTGAATAAACTGGTTAAGTCTCACAGGTTCTAAAAAATCAGTAGGCAAACTGATTAGGGCTGCCGTCGAGTCTTTTAAATGTTGTTGCATGATATGTGTCTTAATGTTCACCTAGACATCCTGTCCTAGTATTTTTTCTAAAATTACCTGAATATGTGTTTGATACATTTTGCTTATTTGCCTATATACATGTGAAGGTAAACATGAGCCTTTTAACTACTTTTGCCCCTATTTTCTTCTCCTACATGTTATTTGTTTGTCGCCTAGATTTTGCCTTTTAAATACCTTAGGATTGTCTAGAACTACCCATATTTAGAGGTCCTAAACTCCTCCAATACCACAAGGAAGGGATGGGTAACATCACGCTTAGAGTTCGTTAATAAAAATTCGCTTAATAACCACTAAGGGGTGGGGTAATGGGTAGAAAAGGATATGATGACCCGTGCGCTAATGCAACGTGTAGCCCCTCATTGAGGAGTGATTAACGGGCATTTCACGGATATGATCCTATAGGATAAATAACTTAGGACCCCTTTCACCCATTTACGTATGTGTGCTTAGACTACTAATCTGTTAAAACCTTTACTTGTTTACATATGTGTGCTTAGACTGCTTATTTGCACTTGATTAATTCGAGGGGTGCCTAACACCTTCTCCTTGAAGTAATTTCAAGCCCTTACCCAATCTCAGGTTATGCAATTAGTGTTATAAGTGACCCGTAATAAGTGCCCTAACGCACCTTAATTCGTTAGGTGGCGACTCTTCAAATTCCTTACATCCCTTTTCCCAAAAGGAAATGATTTGTCTCAATAATGTCAAAAACCTTGACTAATCCGAAAGGAGAAGAAAAAGGGGGGCGCGACAGCATGGCGACTCACACAATATAATCTATAAGAAAACGCTTACCAAGAAAAATGCTCATAACTAAGTAATACCTGAATATCAACTACAAGCACGCAAAGTGCATAATGCAAATCATGGGGAGACGGATAGCGCCATAAGCTACGAAACTCAAGCACAACTAAGGTGCAATAAATGACCTATATCTCGAGATCCATCCTGCTCATATGGCACCACAATCTACATAGTATCTTGATACGAGTGCGAATAATCAAACCACCTCACAACCCACACGGCACAATAGGGTATTACATAAAATAGCTGACGGTGGAAGTAACATCCAAGGCCCAAAGACCCCTCCGCACCAGGTAATAAGTCTGCACCTCCATACCACCAGCCATACTAATGTCGTAAAAAAAATGAAGAAGCCGCAAGTCAGAACACAAAACCCCTTACACAGGACACCGATCTCAGGTGACGCCAAAGACAATACCAGCTTACTCCAACATCTGAATCCTTTCCTACTCATCCGAGCTCGTGGCATCCTTGTTAACCCCGAACTGCAACCTTGATCCTCAACTTTCAAATTTCATGATGCTCACTGCACCTATTTTATTAATGCGCGAGAGCACAAGAATTTCATCTTAACTTCTAAACTACTGATAGGGTAAACACTTCATCATATAGAAACATTTTACTTAACTCATTTCAAGAGAACCATTGCAACACGTGACTGAATTCTCATACCCGTCGAAAATCCCAACCTCCAGTAGTGGTCTAACCCACCATAACTCTTCTGGGATCTATCTACACATAATATTCCATAATACTCTAAAGCCTCCAAATAAAATCAATTACGGCAGCTGCCAAGCCTCGCACACACCGCCACAATTCACATGTATAACTTAACACGATGAAGGAACTGATCACTACCACCATCATGCCAAGTCAACAGTTGCTAACTGGTACACTCATTCTGATACTTCCTCTATGAGTCCGAAGTTATTTTCTTCCATTTTCTCCAATGCTACACCGCAGACCGAAGATAACAAAGAACATTCCAAGCCCCTTTTTCATAACCCTCTGCAATAAGCTCGATACTCAACCCTATGGACTCGAAATACTTAGGCACCACGTTGTACCCTTCGAATCCACTAGGACCATGGCTGAGAGTCGCCCACTCTGACTTGGTCCCAAATATAATCGACTTCAAGGCTCTGCTAGCACCTGAACACTCTCTCAAAGAAGCACCCGACTAAATCACTTTTATTGCAGATCACCTCTACACGAAGCATAGATCCTGAGTCACCCCAAAGCCTGGACATAAATTGATAAGGCCAATTATAGTACACATTCTTCAAACCCTTTTCTCAAATCACCACTGATGTTCTCTTTACATAGTCGTAATAACCCATCAATACACTGATAACCAAGAACCTCACAAATAGATAACCATGTAATCCAATAATAGGTGGTGGGCCTCTCCCACTTAGCTCGAAGCCACCACTGCATAACTCCGAAACCCACCAAGGTTCATCCTTCCTCTCTGACGTGACCCTGCGCTATTGACCTGCCAAAATTCCTTGAAACCTTCCAACGGTGCTACACCGAGCACAATAACTACAAAATCAGTAACCCATCTTAATCCTGTGCTCATGCACCAGCTGAACAAGTTCGTTCACTCCCCATCTGACATCTACTAAAATGTGTGACAGTACCTTCAAATCCAAAGTCATGTGGTATCCTTCTTCTTATCAAATAACTCCTTCTGTTGTATCAAATCTGTCGCCGTATGACAGCCAATATTTCAAATTAAGTCTGTAGACCCAGTTACCGTCCACCATAAATCCCAAATCACTCTAAACTTTCCTCAAGGCGTGTAGTCATCCTGCCAAAGAACCCACGTGTTATTCTGCCCCAAAGGCGAATTGAAGAAAACCATAACACCAGCGAACTTAACATATTCAACAGGGACAATGACACCACATCACAGATGAAAATTCCACCACGCTCGAAAATACCAAGTCTCGTTACTCCATCAAACCAAACTTGAACATTTATAGCCTGATTGCCTCTCCTCCGCTAGGAAATAAAATTCCGAATCTCTGAATCTTGCATTGAGTAAATATCCTTCCAAGTCATTCACTGCTTCAACGCATATACAAACACTCTACCATTACATCAATACTGTGCGATAGCAATGCACAAATCGTCATAACAATTAATGCCAAATCTCAAAACCTTAGGTAATACTGATACTAAGCTAAAACGATAGGACGGCCTTCCGCAACGCGACGAAAATAGCCCGATCAAATACGCAGGGAGGAACATCCCCACCACATCTGTTGTACCACTACATTTTCTCAATTCCCGATTCATAATAAGTGTTTCACGTTGCATAAGATTGAGTAGGAAAGAAACAAAGGCATAAGCCTTAAAGGAGTCAAACCGCACGATGAGGAATCAAGAAGGGAAGTACTCCTAACATCCCTGTAGCCTCTCGAAGATAAGGACAGACGTATCTACACTGATCCGCAAGACTCTACTAGACTTGCTCATGATTCGTGACCTAACTGAACCCAGTGCTCTGATACCATATTGTCACTACCCAAAATCCATTAATGGTAAATGGTCGTGATGGCGTCGTACACCACTGTCAGTCAAGCCAACACCAAGCAGTTAATCAAATTCTCATTTTAGTATTTTTGAAATCATTTCTTTTCCTTGCATTTAACAATAAATAATGAACTTAACTGAGTAAATAATGATGTCTTTAGCAAATTTAAATACTGAATAACCCCATAGTCATCCAAGAACCCGGTGTCACAAGTGCATGGGCAATTTCTAGGAATTTAAAATGTAATACAATAACTGTCCGGAATACAAATTGGACAGAAAAGACAATACAATACTCTAAAGGAGACTCTGTTGGCTGGGGGTCGTCTCGAGAGATGCAACTCACCTAAGTCTCCGTATCAACCATGCTGCTGCGCCCAACGAGGCCACTAGACAAACATGTGCCTGTGCAACAAAAATGCACATGAAATGTAGTATGCGTACGAAAACAACTAGTACCCAGTAAGTATCCAGTCTAACCTCGAAGAAATAGTGATGAGGGGTCAACTTCGACACTTACTAGTGGTCCAACAATATCAAGTACAATAAAGAAGTTAATAAATATGAAACAGAGTAAATATATGAAATAAACATGTATATAATACGTGGTATAATTCCCCTCTTTACAATTTTACTCAAGCTATCAACCAGCAAGTTTCCTCCATAATCGAAGCTTTTATATATATATAGATACAGATTTCACCAAAGAGATTGTCATAATTCAAATCAGGGAAAAATCTCAGATACACTGTCTTCTTGACAAATATTACACACGATTCCATGAGGATAATATATATAGGAAATGCCGAGGTGTATGGCCCGATCCAACATAAAGGTAAAATGTGCACTGCCGAGGGTCGAACAACGCAAATCATAGATGCATCTATTAACCTATCGAGGCGAACGACCCGCTCCCATGGGAGCGTGGTACATTAATCCTGCCAAGGCGAATGGCCCGATCCCATAAGATTAGTATAAGGAAATACCCGCTCGCAAATCGTACGTGCAACGCGATATAATATAAATATAAGGAATCACCACGCGGATCATACTTGCGACGTGGTCAAATATAAATTTAACATTTAAAATCATATTTCTTTCTTGAATTTTTTCAAAATAAGGGAAATTCAACTTGTAGCTTTTTAAGAAAATTACCGCGCTCGTGAAACATACATACGACGCGGTTACACATATATTTCTTAAGCTATTATAATATTCTTTCAATTCTTTTCAAAAATACGAAGTTCAAATGAAAACTTTTAAGATCTCAAATTCCTCAATTACATCTCTTTTCAAGACATTTACTAAAAAAACTCAATCTCGCTTCTTCTCAAGGAAAACAATAAACATAAATCAACAACAAATATTAACAAGGCATGGTGTAAACCTAAAACTACCCGGATATAGGCATAGCTAGTAGCTATGTACGGAATCCCGTCACCTCGTGCGTACATAGCCCCCACAAATAGAGGCACATATAAATTTAGTTCATCTATGGGGTTAATTCCCTCTTACAAGGTTAGAAAAGAGACTTACCTTGCTTCGAAGTTCCATATCCAGCTCCCAAGCCTTTCAAACAACTCGACCGATGCCCAACGCTCAAAAACTAGCTTTCGCTTTATTAACATTCACAAGTTTTTAATCCTCTTCCGACATCGTAGCATTGAGTAAAATTCTCATACGCCACCAACAAATTGATATCTACAATTACAATCAAAATATGACTCAAAAATATTTATCAATATCCATTTATGGCTCACAATTTGGCTATAAGCCTCTAGCTCAAATCGTCTAAGAGGTTCACTTACTAGCCATTCAACTCCACTCTTATTATTTAATACCCATTTGAAGTCATCAGTGATACTACATTAATTCTCCAACACCGCAAAATTACTATTCATCGTCCACCTTAACCAGCATTTCCAAAACATTCAATTTGGTGATTACTTAGTTGAACACTTCCAACTAAGCTAGAAAATTATTCCATAGGTCCATTGCATCCTTTAATTTCATTTCTAAGAACACTATTTATCTTCCCTCATTATCTCAAGAACACTATTCATGCCATGAACTATGGTTTATGAAATCAATTATCCGACCATAACAACTTGAAATGAATATTAGAATTACTCTCACCGACTCATAAGAAATGAGCTTGAAGAATTAGTATTACCTTCTTGAAGCTTTTCCTTAAAAATTCGATGTTTGGGAAATTTGGTGTTCTTGAACAACTTGGAAGATTTCTAGGGATTTCAAAGATTGAATTATGTTAATACTAGTGTTAATAGGATGTTATTAACTTAAAATATCCCAAAAAAACTCACCTTGTATTCTTAAGTAGTCCCCGAGGTCAAATCCACCATGAAAGAACCAATCCCTAGCTCAACTGCTTCACCAGTCTTCCTTATATGGGCACAGGTGCTTCAGCGAAACTGCTTCACCAGTCTTCCTTCAATCGATCATAACTGTCTGATAAAATATCCAAAGATGAATAGTTTAACTTTCTGGAAACTAGAATCAAAGGGCTACAACTTTCGTGTTTTGATAATTATCAGATTTCTTATAAATTTGGATATATAAGCTTCCAAAGTTAGCTCTGCGATTGCACCAATTGCTGTCCAAAAACAGCTTTTGCAACAGAAAAAAAATCCAGCAGCTCCTTTGTTCGAAATCCATTCCGTTAACCATCCGAAATCTACCCGAGGACCTCGGGACCTTAACCAATTACACCAACATGTCTCAAAATACAATAAAAACTCAGTCGAGGCTTCAAACTAAGTCAAACAACACCGAAATTACGAATCACGCATCGAATCAAATTATGAGTTTTCAAATCTTTCAACTTCTATATTTTGCGCTTAAACGTATCAAATCAATCCGGAATGACTTCAAATTTTTCACGTGAGTCATAAATGAAATAATGGAGTTGTTTCAATTTTCAGAATCGGATTCCGACCCCGATATTAAAAATTCAACTCTCGGTCAAACTTTTCAAAAATCTTCTATTTTCAATTTTCGCCAAAATGCGATGAATTGTCCTATGGACTTCCAAATACAAATTCGAACATGCGCCTAAGTCTGAAATCACGATACGAAGCTATTGGAATCATCAAAATTCCATTCTGGGGTCGTTTACTTAAAATCAACCCTTAGTCAGATTTTTTTCCAACTTAAAGCTTCCGAAATGAGAATTCTCTTTCCAAATCCATTCTGAACTTCCCGAATTTCAATTACGACCACCCGTACAAGTCATAATACCTTAAATGAAGTTGTTCATAGCCTCGAACTTCCGAACGACCGATTGGGTCAATACAATATCATTTTCTGCTGAGTCAAAAGGTGAAAAATATTATATTTTTTGTAACGACCCGACCAGTTGTTTTGAGCTATAACGTGTCGTTCGGCGGTTTGAGTCCATGAGAAGCTTCACCTTAGATATTATGACTTGTACGCATGGTCGGAATTGAACTCCGGGAGTTTTGGAGTTGATTTGGAAAGAGAATCCTCATCTCGGAAGCTTTAAGTTGAAGGAGTTGACTAAGGTTGAATTTTTGAGTAAACAAACTCGGAATCGAGATTTGAAGGTTCCAGCAAGTTCGCATGATGATTTTGGATTTGGGCGCATGTTCGGATCGGCTTTTGGATGACCCATGAGTGTTTCGGCATCTATTATGGAAGTCGGCATTTTGGAAGAAATTCATAAATTTGGGTTGAAGTGCATTTCAATGTTATCGATGTCTGTTTGAGATTTCGAGTTTGGGAATAGCTCCTTATGGTGATTATGGTATTGGAAGCATGATCGGAAGTAAATTCGGAGGTCCGTAGGTCATTTTGGAGTCATTTGGCTAAGTTAGAGAATTTGGAGGTTTTTGGGAAGTTTGACCGGAAGTGGATTTTTTGATATGGGGGTCAAATTTCGATTCCGGAAGTTGAGTAGGTCCGTAATGTTGAATATGAATTGTGTGCAAAATTTGAGATCAATCGAACGTGATTTGGTAGGTTTTGGCATTTAATGTTGATGTTTAAAATTCTAAAATTCCTTAAGCTTGAATTGGAGGCTCGACTAAGTTCGTAATGTGTTTTGGGACTGGTTGATGTGATTGGACGGGGTCTCGGGGGTCTCAGGAGAATTTCTGGTAGTTAACGGATCGAAAATGGAATTTGAGGAAGGGCTGAAGCAGCTAATATCTGGTGTGATCGCACCTGCACAATAAAGGTCGTAGGTGTGAGAGACGCGGGTGGGCGTGAGGCTCGCAGATGCGAGATTGGTCCGGAGCTGGGGAACTGCAAGTGCGGACGCTTGGGCGCACTTGCGGGCGCGTAGGTACGAGGCTGGAGGTTGGAGGCCACAGAAGTGAAAGAGGCGCATGTGCGATGGAGGCCACAGAAGCGGATGCGCAGGTGCGGGCAAAGGTGACCGCAGGTGCGGAAAGGGCTGGAGGCAGTTAGGGTTTTTATAAACAGGAATTGGCCCTTTTTCTCCCATTTTTCATTTGGTTTGGCGATTTTGGAGATCTTCAATGGTAGATATTCTTCAAGTATCACAAGGTAAGTTGTTCCCACTCATTACAAGTTAAGTACATGATTTAAATACGGATTAAAGTATGGAGATTTGTAGAAATTTGGGATTTTGAGGAAAACCTAGGGATTTTTTATTCTTGGATTTTGACCACGATTTTGGACATAAAATTGAGAGTAAATTATATATTTTGGTTCATAAAGTTATGGGTGATCATTATCTTCAAAAAGTTTTGGAATCCGGGTACGTGGGCCCGAGGGTGATTTTATCGACCTTTCGATTGGGGTTAGAAATTTGTTATAAATTGAACTGTTATGAGTAACTGAGTATACATTTATGGGTTTGCATAAGTATTGACTATTTTTTGGGCGTTGTGCATCGATTTGAGTTGTCGGGAGGGCTTGGAAGTCGGTTATGGAACTTCGGAGCGAGGTAAGTCTCCTTTCTAACCTTGTAAGAGGGAATTGTCCCCATAGGTGAAATACTTAATTATGTACTACTGTTTGTGGGTGGTTACGTATGGATGAGGTGACGAGGGTCCGTGCGTAGCTACTATATTTCTTAAGTCCGGGTAGTCTAGGATATAAAAGCATGCTTACTTGTCGTACTTGTTAATTTATTGTAAATTTAAAATGTTCAAATCATATCGAACATGGCAAATGAATTTTAAAAAAAATAAACATTATTTTCTGAACTGTTAAAGGAGAAATTTGTAAATTTCCTGCGTAATTGTTTTCATGATGAAGTCTTGATTGTCTGTTTGAATGTGTGTATCTATGAGTACCTGTCTCGCATGTATGATTCGCTAGCGGGGTAACTCTTTATTTATATGTAACCGCTTTGAAATTATATTCCGTGAGCGGGGTGATCCTTTCCACTACTCTCATGGGAGTGGGCCATTCGCCTTGGAAGGTTAATAGATTCATCTATGGTTCGCGTTGTTCGACCATCGGCAGTGCACATTTTATTATTTTGTTGGATCAGGTTGTACGTCCTCGGCATGAATTGTGCATGCTTGTATTTCTACCTTGCAGATTTATGAGTAATGATATTTATTCATTGGCCTAAGATGAATTGTTAAATGATGAAATATGAACTTTTGGAAAATCTCTTATTATTAAGGAATTGTCTACCTGCTTCATGTTTACCGACTTTGAAATTACCTTATAAAATTCATACTTGTGCACATATTGGTACTTCAATATTTGGACCACTAGTAAGCGTCGAAGTCGACCTCTCGTCACTACCTCTTCGAGGTTAGGCAGAATACTTACTGGGTACACGTTGTTTATGTACTCATACTACATTTGTTGTGCATTTTGTTGCATAGACACATATATATATATATAGTGGCCCAGTTGGCGCAGCGGCATGGGTGATACGGAGACTTAGGTGAGCTACACCTCTCGAGACGACCGCAGCCAGTAGAGTCTCCTTCAGAGTATTGTATTGTATTTTCTCTACTGTCCAATTGTATTCAGGACGGTTATTGTATTACATTTTATTTTCTAGAATTTTCTCATGCACTTATGACACCGGGTTCTGGGATGTATATGGGATTAATTAGTATTTGAAAGTGATTAAAGACATTATTATTTACTCGGCGAAGTTCATTATTTATTGCTAAATGTAAGGAAAAGAAATGATTTCAAAAATATTAAAATGAGAATTTAATTAACTATTTAGTGTTGGCTTGCCTGACAGTGGTGTCCGGCGCCATCACGACCTTTAAAGGATTTTGGGTCGTGACAACATGGTACCAGAGCACTAGGTTCCCTTAGGTCTTACAAGTCCTGAGCAAGTCTAGTAGAGTCTTGCGGATCGGTACGGAGACGTCTGTACTTATCTTCGAGAGGCTATAAGGCTGTTAGGAGCACTTCCCTTCTTGATTTCTCATCGTGCAATTTGATTCCTTTGAGGCTTGTGCCTATGTTTCCTTCCTAATCAATCTTACGCGAAGCGCTTGCTATAAATCGGGAATTGAGGAATTGTAATGGTACTACATATGTGGTGCGGGATGTTTCTCCATGCGTAGTTGTTTGGGCTATTGTCGTCGCCTTGCGAAAGGGTGTTCTGTCACTTCAGCTCGGTAGCTGCACTTCTGAGAGCTTTGAGGCTATGCACAGGTTGCTATTATGCTTATGAACGGTTCTTGCGCAATATTAATGTGGTGGTAGGATGATTACATGTGTGTCGGGCAGTGAATGACTTGAAAAGAGGTTTGCTCAGAGCACGATTCAGAGATTCGGTATTTTTTTCCGGTGGAGGAAAGGCAATCGGACTACAAATATTCAAGTTTGGGTTGATAAAGTAACGAGACTTGGTGTTTTCGAGTGTGGTGGAGTTTTCATTTGCGATGTGGTGTCTTCATCCCCGATTGAATGTGTTAAGTTCGCCAGTATTATGACCTTCTACAATTCGACGTTGGGGCAGAATATTGTGAGATAGTACGGGAGAAATGGCTTTCAGAGATCGCAGGGTGCGGTGGTTCAGGATTCAATGGGTATTTCAAATGCTGACGGCTCGAGTAGGAGGATCTTCGGAAAGGGTGGAAGTTAGTAGCGAATCTATCGGTTCAAGTGCTACAGAGATAGATATTTATCTAAGGTAAAACTAAGCAACAAAGGATGAGGAAGGACATGTGGGAAGTATCAGGCGGTGGTTAAACTTCTGGAAGGCCAAGCGTGAGAAGCAGGAATCAAATGGTTGCTTAAAGGAGTGGGTTTGACCAAAGTAGGAGAGTGGCAGAGTAGCATATGGGTTCAGCGGCAGGATAACTACACACCTTAAGGAAAGTTTGGAATGATTTGGGAATTTTAGTGGACGGAGATTGGGTCGACGGGATTAATTTGAGTTATTGGCTATTATACGACGGGAGATTGGATGCAACAGGAAGAATTTGCTCGGCATGAAGAAGGATACAACGTAACTTTGAATTTGGAAAATATTGTCGCACATTTAAGTTGAGGTCCATAAGGAGTGATCAGACAATGTACAGTGGGTGCATGAGAAGGGGCTCAGGATGGGTTATTGATGTCGTAGTGATTGTGCAGTGCAACGTCATTGGGAGATGTCGGCAGGTAATTTCCGCAGGTGGGATATCTCCTGTAAGCAGGTCAGCGGTCGCGTGGTTGACGGAGTTTTCGCAAAGAACTATACCGACTATCCAGTAAGAGGTCGAATATGTGAATGTTGCTAGAGATTCAGAATGTTCATGAAATGCTAACGGAAGGATTTCGAGGAATTTGGCGAGTTGGTTATGCAAGATCAGTTCAGCGATGAAGAAAGAATCTTGGTGGGTTCCAGAGTTGTGTAATAGTAGCTTCAAGTTAAGTGGGAGAGTCCCACCGCCTACAGTTTGATTGCATGGTCGTCTATTTGTGAGATTTCTGGTTATTAGCATGTTGATGGATTATTACAGCTAAGGAAAAAGAACATAAGTGGTAAGTTGAGAAAAGGAATTGATAAAGGTGTGTTATAGTTGTCTTTATTGGATCGTGTTCGGGCTTTGGGAAGATTCATGACTTATGCTTCGTACAAATGTGATTTACAAGGGGAGCGATTTAGCCGGGTGCTTCATTCAGATGGGTTTTCATGTGCCAGCGGAGCCTTGGAGTTGATTATATTCGGGACCAAGCCAGAGTAGGTGACTCTCAACAATAGTCCCAGCAAATTCAAAGGTCAAATGGGGTGCCTAAGGATTTCAAGCCCGCGATATGGTTAAGAATCAAGCTTTTACAGCGGATTGTGATAAGAGGCTTGGAATGTTCTATGATATTTTCGGCTTGCAGTGTAGCATTCGGAGAAATGAGAGGAAATGACCTCGAATTCGTAGGAGAATTATCAGAATGAGTATATCAGTCGAAGATGCAGATGTGTGTGCAATGGGGGCATGGAACAGTTCATGAGTTTGGAGACAGCATGGTCCCGTGATGCAAGGCCACTCAGGAAGAGTGCGTATTGAGTTGTTATGTGTCGACTGGAGTTATTATTTCTAAGTCAAATTAAGGATAAGTTAGAAAGAGCCAGATCAGTTAGCCATGGTTTAATTGGCGTGATAGCGGCAGTGATCAGTTCTTCCAGTGTGGTTAGATTCTGTATGTGATTTGTGGCGGTACATGCGGGGCTTGACGACCACTGTAATTGGTTCTATTTAGGAGTATTCAAGTGTTTTGTCCTGTGATGTGTAGGCGGATCCCGAAAGGGTTATGGTGGTTCAGACCACTACTTGAGGATTTGTATATTCTACGATTGTGGGAATTCAGTCGTGTATTGCTATGGTTCTCTCGAAATGGCTTAAGTAAAAAGTTTCAATATGAGGAAGTATTTACCATATTAGTGGTTCAGGAGTCATGATGAAATTCTTGTGTTATCGCATATTGGCATGTTAGGTGCAGTGAGCGGTATGAAACTTGAAAGTGAGGATCAAGGTTGCGGTTCAGTGTTGGCAAGAACGTCACGAGCTCGGATGAGTAGGAAAGGGATTTTGATGTTTAGAGTAAGCTGGTATTGTCTTCAGCATCACCTGAGATTGGTGTTTGCATAAGAGGCTTTGCGTTCTGGTTGCGGATTCTTGATTTGCTTTACAACATTTGTATGGCCGGTAGTATGGAGGTGCGGACTTATTACCTGGTGCGTGAGGTCGTGGAAGTGTATTCTGCGGGAAGAATGTATAAATGTGACATGTAGTCACTTGCTTGATTGAATATGTAAACCAAGTATGAAGAATGTGGTAATATTGCTTATTTGAGGATTTATGCCTGGAGGGCGCTCGATTTGTTTGGTTGTGGATTGTGGAAGCTTGTCCCGGTTATGGTGGTTTTTCTTGTGTGTTATGGGAAAAAAGAAGGGTTATTATGGACCCTTGAAATGTTATTAGCCTAGTACGGTGCGACCAAGATCAGCTTGAGGTCTGTGAATGAATTTAGACATGAATATGGGCTCTATATCATGCCAGATATGTTCATTTCAGCATAGTGCTCGTCATGGAGGAGTATTCGAATGATGGATGTTGTTTCGTCGTCGACTATTTCATGTAATGTTACATTGTGCCATGTGAGTTGTGAAACGGCTTGATAAATTTCTTATGTGTTGAGGTTCCGCGTAGCGATGGTGTTATGTGAGCAGGATGGCTCTTGATATTCAGATCATATATCGCACCTCAGTTGTGCTTGAGTTTTGTAGCGTATGGCGCAATCTGTCTCCCCGGGGATGATATTGTGCACTTAGCATGCTTGTGACCAATCTTCGGTATATTTTAGCAATGAGCACTCTATCTCGGTATGTGTCTCCTTATATAGATTTTATGTGTGGATCGGGTGGCACGCCGCCACGGGTATGTAGTTTGGATCGGGTTGCACGCCGCAACAGTGTGATGTTGAGTACAGTCCCCTATATTCTGTTTTTGTGTGTTTGCTTCCCATTTTATGAGGAAGGTTCATATTTGTTGCGTGACTTGAGTAGTTCCTTCCAGAGTTCGTTTTCTTATGTATCACATTCGAGTTTGCAGCTTATTGGCACGTTGTGGCATCATATGAGACTTTTGGTCATGTTCGGGGTGGCTTATTGCCTGAGCAGTTCGTACTGGGTGAGACGTGATTATGGAATCTGGGATCAGTGTAATCGGATTATATGAAGTATATTAAGAAGCAAAGATCATTATTTGGTTCAGAATGAGGTGATGGTTCTTGTCAGGAGTATGGACTCAATGGTTTGTCGACTCGGCAGTTGGTAATGAATTTCTACTTATCTTTCGTTGTTGCAGTATTGCAGAGGGATAGACCAGGATTTATATATGTCATGAGGTGCATTGAGAGCATTAGATTCGTGGAATTTCGGCTATTGTTATTAGAGGATGTTGTTATGGCCATGTGCGTTATGTAGTGCATAGTGTGAATTCGGCAAGGGTATGCAATCATGTATCCGTGCATTGTGTAGTGATTGATATGACGTTCGTATGTTGAAAGCAGGACCAGTGGAGGGTTCCGGATGTTGGAATTTGGCTCTAAAGATTATTTGACTAAAGGGGAGAGGTTATCTTTAGATTTGATCGGGCTAGTGTGCTCAACTGTTTGGTGGTAGCACAGGTAGGTGCACGAGGTGTTAAACAGTGATTTTGGACAACTCCAGCGTAGTTCTTAGCACGTTCGAGGATGAACGTATGTTTAAGTGGGAGAGAATGTAACGATCCGTCCGGTCGTTTTAAGCTCTAGCGTGTCGTTCGGCGGTTTGAGGCCATGAGCAGCTTCACCTCAGGTATTATGACTTGTACGCATGGTCGGAATTGAATTCCGGGAGTTTTGGAGTTGGTTTGGAAAGAGAATCCACGTCTCGGAAGCTTTAAGTTGGAAGAATTGACTAAGGTTGAATTTTTGAGTAAACGACCTCGGAATTGGGATTTGAAGGTTCCAGCAAGTTCGCATGATTATTTCAGACTCGGGCGTATGTTCGGATTGGGTTTTGGATGACCCGGGAGTGTTTCGGCATCTATTGTGGAAGTCGGCATTTTAGAAGAAATTCATAAATTTGAGTTGAAGTGCATTTCAATGTTATCGATGTCTGTTTTGGATTCCGAGTCTGGGAATACCTCCGTATTGTGATTCCAGCATTGAAAGTGTGATTGGAACTAAATTCAGAGTTCCGTAGGTCATTCTGGAGTCATTTGGCTAAGTTAGAGAATTTGGAGGTTTTTGGGAAGTTTCACCGGAAGTGGACTTTTTGATATCGGGATCAAATTCTGATTCCGGAAGTTGGAGTAGGTCCGTAATGTTGAGTATGACTTGTATGCAAAATTTGAGGTCAATTGGATTTGATTTGGTAGGTTTCGGCAGTTAATGTACAAGTTTAAAATTCTAAAATTCATTAAGCTTGAATTGGAGTGTGATTCGTGATTTTAGTGTTGTTTGATGTGATTTCAAGGCTCAACTAAGTTCGTAATTTGTTTTGGGACTGGTTGATATGATTGGACGGGGTCTGGGGGCCTCGAGTGAATTCCGGGTGGTTAACGGATCGAAAATGAATTTGAGGAAGGGCTAAAGCAGCTGATGTCTGGTGCGATCGCACCTACGTAATAAGGGCCGCAGGTGCGAGAGATGCGGGTGCGGCGTGAGGATCGCAGATGCGAGATTGGACCGGAGCTGGGGATCCGCAGGTGTGGACGCTTGGTTGCACCTGTGGGCGCGGAGGTAGAAGGCTGGAGGCCGCAGAAGCGGAAGCGGCGCATGTGCAATGGAGGCCGCAGAAGCGGATGCGCAGGTGCGGGCGAGGCGACCGCAGGTGCGGAAAGGGATGGAGGCAGTGAGGGTTCTTATAAACGGGAATTGGCCATTTTTCTCCAATTTTTCATTTGGTTTGGGCGATTTTGGAGAGCTTCAAGGGGAGATATTCTTCAAGTATCACAAGGTAAGTTGTTCCCACTCACTACAAGTTAAATACATGATTTAAATACGGATTAAAGTATGGAGATTTGTAGAAATTTGGGATTTTGAGGAAAACCTAGGAATTTGGTATTCTTGGATTTTGACCACGATTTTGGACATGAAATTGAGAGTAAATTATATATTTGGGTTCGTAAAGTTATGGGTGATCATTATCTTCGAAAAATTTTGGAATCCGGACACGTGGGCCCGAGGGTGATTTAATCGAGGTTAGGGTTAGAAATTGGTTATAAATTGAATTTTTATGAGTAATTGAGTATACATTTATGGGTTTGCATAATTATTGACGAGCTTTAGAGCGTTGTGCATCAATTTGAGTTGTCGGGAAAGCTTGGAAGCCGGTTATGGAACTTCGGAGCGCGGTAAGTCTCATTTATAACCTTGTAAGATGGAATTGTCCCCATAGGTGATAAATTAATTATGTACTACTGTTTTTGGGGGGCTACGTACGCACGAGGTGACGAGAGTCTGTGCGTGGCTACTATAATTCTTAAGTCCGGGTAGTCCAGGATCCAAAAGCATGCTTACTTTTCGTACTTGTAACTTTATTGTCAATTTAAATCATATCGAACTTGGCAAATGAATTTCAAAAAAATATTACAATGAGAATTTAATTAACTATTTAGTGTTTGCTTGCCTGACAGTGGTGTCCGGCGCCATCACGACCTTTAATGGATTTTGGGCTGTGACATTTTTACTATAAGATTTTGCAATCAACCTTTATTTAGTTAGTCAATATATTCATTTCTGCTAGCTATGATATCTTTTTAATTCAATCGTACGATTTGCACAAATTGTCTTTTAATCTGATTGTGATGACCCAAATTTCATTCTAGGTCGCGATGGCGCCCAACACCGAAGTTAGGCAAGCCAACCATATTTATCAAGTGAGTCCCATCTTATTTAATTAAAGACATTTCCAACAGTATCTTATTTTAAATTACTAAGCATGTAAAAAGAAAATACGAAGGCAGTTTAAATTTGCAAATGACAAAAAATAGAGTCAAGTTTAAATAGTTACATCCCCAAAAGAATAGTCTACCAATGCGTGTGCCAGGAACTAGTGTCACAAGTATTCGTACATCTAGTAGAATGAACAAAAGAATACATCTACCCTACTGTCTGAACTAGAATAGACAGAATAAGAAAAAAGGGAAAGACTCCAACGTGCTGCTGAACGGCATCAAGAGAAGTAGCTCACCGTGGAACCTCTGCCTCAGAAATCAAGAACGTGCTCTGGATTGGTAACCAGGTGGACCTGCCTCAGAACCTGTACAATTAAGTATAAAAGCGTAACATGATTACATAAACATTATGTACCCAGTAAGTATCCAGTCTAACCTCGAAGAAGTAGTGACGAGGGGTCAACTTGACACTTACTAGGGCCAAACAATATACTTAAGCATGTGACTAAGCATGGATATCAAGGCTAAATAGCAGAAAAATAACAGGAAACCACAAGCTTTTCTATACTTATAAAAATACATAAATCGTTGTCATTTCAATTGACAATATCGAGGACGTATGGCCCGATCCAACAAAATAATTAAAGTGCACTGCCGAAGGGTCGAACCATAGATGCATCTATTAACCTGTCGAGGCGAACGGCCCGCTCCCATGAGAGTATTGGAATGAATCACTCCGCTCGCGAAATATAATTGTGAAGCGGTCAAACATAAACATAATATATTTCTCTTCTTTCTCAATTCCTTTTTAAAATAATAATTTACTTGAAACTTTCAATTTCTTAAGATTTTGAAATAAATTCCACCCAATACAATTTGCGTATGAAATAAATAAACAGTATTCACAAGGCATGGTGTGCACCTAAACTACCCGGACATAACAAGAATCGTCACCACGTATGGACCCTCGTCGCCTCGTGTGTACGTAGTCCCCCACAATTATTCATATATCATATAAGTTCACCTATGGGGAGATTTTCCTCTTACAAGGTTAGAAAGGAGACTTACCTCGTTTCGGGCTACTTCCAACTCAAGAATGCCCTCAAATTATCTAACTGGAGTTGCACAATCTGAAACTATTCAAATAACATAAAAACTAATCATTATAGGCTTACAAGTTCGTATTCAAGCTATTATAGTGGTTATCCAATCCCAAATGCAAGATTCCCAAAATTCACCCCGAGCCACGTGCTCGGGTTCCGGAAATTCTTAAGGGAAGTTTTTACCCATAACCTAAGGATCAATAATATATGATTTTTACTAGATTCCACAACTAATTTTGTGGTTAAATCCTATTTTTATCAAAACCCTAGGTTTTACTCTAAACCCATAATTTTCACAAATCTTTAGGTGTTAATCTACCCAAAACCAAGTATTAAACTCACATTAAGTAGGAATAACATACCTCTCAAATTCTAAGTTCGAATCCCCTCTTTGAAAGCTCCCAAATCGCCCAAACAATGAATGAAATGTGTCAAAAATTACACATTCCCGAATTAAATGAAGGCACTACCTTCAGCAATTTTTGCACCTGCGGATAGGGGACTGCATCTGCGGTCTCGCTTCCGCGAGGGGTGGTCTGCACCTACGGACATTGGTCGGGCTGGCTAGGGCTGCATCTGCAGTCTGCGGTCCATTTCTGTGAAAGATGGGCCGCTTCTCCGGTCCGCTTCTGTGAAAGAGGAGCCGCTTCTGCGGTTCCTGGGCTCCTCTCCATGGGCCTGCGAAGATTCAACCATTTCTGCGGTCTCGCACCTGCGGCTGGCCAATCGCAAGTGCGGTCGCACCAGAACTGGTGCACCAGCAGCTCACTTTGAGCTTGGACTCGCCTCACGTGACTTCCAAATGACATCAGGGACACCCGAGGCCCCGTTCAAACATACCAACAAGTCCTAAATCATAAAACGGAATCGCTCGAACCTTCGGAACGCCCGAAACAACATTAAAACCAAGAATGACACCCTAAAACCAATTGAATCAACCTTATGAACTTTAAGTTCTTAAATCTACTTCCAATACGTCGAAACGCACTTACACTTCTCGGAATGATACCAAATTTTGCAGTCTTAAATCACTTTACGGAACTATTCCTGGTCTCGAAATTCCGTTTGGACCTTGATATCCTCAAAACACGTTCCAAACCTCAATTATAGAAATTCAAGAATCTTATTTCGCTATTTGGCACCGAAATGCTCCCGGATCATCCAAAACCCGTTCCGAACATACGCCCAAGTTCGAAATCGACATATGAACCTATTGGAACCTTCAAATCCGATTTTGACGTCGTTTACTCAAAATGTTGACCAGAGTCAAACTTGACATTTTAGGACAACCTTAGGAACCAAGTGTTCTAATTTCAACCCAAACTCTTCCAAATCCCGAACCAACCATCCCCGCAAGTCATAAGTCAACAAAGAAAATACGGAAAGTCTAAATTTAGGGTTACAAGGTTCTAAGAAGCAAAATGACTGGTCGGTTCATTACACTGATGATAGAAATATTTCTCTTATTAAATGCACTACCATTACCATTGAGATTGATAACCAAGTGTTCCGGAAGAACCAAATCATCTTTTATTGGATGCTATTCTTCTATTCCGACACGAAGCAAGAAGACACTGAATGCTGGATCTGTTCTTACTTTATATATGTTATCAGTTGAATCTTTTTCATTTGAGGCCAGAAGTATAACTTTGGGAAGATAGCTTTTACAGTCTCTACTTTTGTCGATTTTGGAACTATTGGTAGTACTTGACAAACATCACTTCCCAAACCATTAATTTCTCACCAAACGGTTCATTGGTATTTAATATATCTCTAGAACTCCGGGCAATTATTTCGATCGTTTGACACTTAGCCATAAGTGCTTCATTATTGTCAAATTTTCTTTCCTTATAAACTTATCACCATTGCTCTGGTTTGATATATTTGTGATAGTTATTTAAGTTTTTTGAAAAGATATATCAAATCTAAAGTGGGTGGCCTCATAATAAATTTATTGGGTGTACACCATTTGCTATTATTGCTAATAGTGTCATGCCTTTTAATATAATATTTGCAAGTAATGCATGGCATAAAAATATTATTTCGAAAGGCATTTATAAAGAATAATCTCGTTATACCAGAGTTGACTCTTTATAATAGTCTTGAAAGCTTGTTCTTGATTGGGATTTAGCTTTGACTGTGCTTCCTCAGACACTTGTATATTATTTTGATTCTTAATAATATACTATAATTTTTATTTTGTGTTCTAACGCTCTTTTTATGGAATAAATTTTTGTAACCTAAGATTTTTTTTAACTTAAATAAGATCTTAATATTAGTTCATCTCTTGTTTTGAATATTTAATCTTAATTATAGTGTATCCACATAAACTTTATATTCAAAGAGTAAAAAATTGATATGACATTTCACTTTTAGATCGTTATGTCTGTAGAATAATTAGTGGTATTGACTCTTACCAACCATTTCTTTCTCTTTCTCAAACATTTATATTCTTAAATATTTCTTAGTTATTTTTTAATAATTGGGTATTTTTCAACATTACACGAAAAATTGATTAAAAATATATTTGATTAGAAAAATAGTTTAAATATAAACTAAAAATATACCAACGTCGGGGTATCTTTTTCTCAATTATAACTCTTTATGAAGTTCATTTAATATTACTTTAATTTTTTCTTGGTATTGAACATTATAGAGTGGTAATGTATTGCTACTAATACAGAGGATTCTTATGAAATTAATTTTATTAAGCATCCATAGATATTTTTAATAAGTATTTAATAGAAATTTTTTTATTAATTTAAAATTTTAAATATTTAAAATTAGCATAGAAGGTATTGTAGTCCAAAACATAGGTTATTATAGTTATGTCCTTTCCCTATGAGTTCTCCTGCTTAATATTTTAGAGATATTTTGGTATATTAATATTGTATTTATATTTTTATAATAATACAGGGTCTCCTTTTTCTCAATGAATTTGGAAAATATAATGCATTCTCAAATTAAATTGGTAAAAGGATATTATAATACGTTTTCAAATTAAATTAGTAATAAAAATTTTTAAGAAGTATATCCTAAAAGTAATATGATTACATGACTAAAAATATTTACTTGTTCAATTTTATATGAACTAGACATCCCGAAACTAATTATACTAATATGTTTCCTAAATGTAACCATGTAGGATTTCGAACGTGTAGTATTATGTCCCAAAACTAATAGGATTATAAGACTAATATCTAGAATTCCGGTTACCTCCTTTTGTTATGAGTTAGTATGCTTTATATTATAAGGTTATTTTTATAAACGACATTATATTGATGCTTTTTGTAACGACCCGACCGGTTGTTTTGAGCTCCAACGTGTCGTTTGGCGGTTTAAGGTCATGAGAAACTTCATTTCAGGTATTATGACTGGTAAATGTGGTCGGGACTGAATTTCGGAAAGTTCAGAGTCGAATTGGAAAGAAAGTTCTTATTTTGGAAGCCTTCAGTTGGAAGAATTGACTAAGATTGAATTTTTGAGTAAACGACCTCAGAATCAGGATTTGAAGGTTCCAGCAAGTTTGTATGATGATTTCGGACTTAGAAATATGGTCGGAGCGGGTTTTGGATAACCCGGGAGCCAGCGCAAATTGTGGAAGTTAGTATTTTGGAAGAAATTTCATAAGTCTGGGTTGAAGTGCATTTCAGTGCTATTGATGTCTGTTTGGGATTCTGAGTTTGGGAATAGCTCCTTATGGTGATTCTGGTGTTAGGAGTGCGATCGGAAGTGAATTCGGAGGTCTGTAGGTTATTTTGGAGTTAATTGGCTAAAGTTAGAAATTTGAAGTTTTTAAGAAGTCTGACCAAAAGTGGAAATTTTGATATCGGGGTCGGATTCTGATTCCAAAAGTTGTGGTAGGTCTGTAATGTTGAATTTGACTTGTATGCAAAATTGAAGGTCAATCGGACATGATTTGATAGGTTACGGCATCGAATGTAGAAGTTTGAAATTTCAAAGTTCATAAAGATTGAATTGTGATGTGATCCATTGTTNGGGGTCCCGGGGAGTGGGGGGCTCGGGGGGGGCTCGGGTGGATTCCGGGTGGTTAACGGATCGAATTTGGAAATTGAGAAAAACTGAGGCTGTTGTCATCTGATGTGACCGCACCTGCGGGGTTGCGGAGCCGCAGGTTCGGCCTTGGTGTCACAGAAGCGGATGTGGCTGGGCTTGGCTGGGGGCGCAGGTGCTGCGCATCTCCTGCAAAGTGAGACCGCAGGAGCGGTCCGGGCTCCGCAGATGTGGGCGTGGTCGAGTTAGCTGGGGACCGCATCTGTGATGGAATTTTCGCAGGTGCGAAGCCGTAGATGCGGCAGGTGGACCACAGGTGCGAAAGAGCGGGTTGTGTAATGTGTTATTTTAAGATGGGATTTGGCTCATTTTCTCCCATTTTTCATTTGGCTTGGACGATATTGGAGAGCTTCAAGTGGGGATTTTTGTCATCTATGTCAAGGTAAGTTGTTTCTACTCATTGCAAGTTAAATATAAGATTTGTATATAGATTTGGTCATGGAAATTAGTAGAAATTTGGAATTTTGAAGAAAGACCTAGAATGTGTATTTTTGGACTTTGACCACGAATTTGGGCATGGAACTTAGTGAAAATTATATATTTGAGTTCGTAAAGTTATGGGTAATATTTATCTTCAAAAAATTTTGGAATCCGGGCACGTGGGCCCGATGGTGATTTTATCGAATTTCTGAGCGGAGTTGGGAATTTATAGAAATTGAATTGATATAAGTATTAGAGTATATATTCATTGGTTTGCCCGTTATTTGGTTAGTTTTGGGCGTGGTGCATCAATGTGAGTCGTCGGAAGGGCTTGGAGACCGGTTATGAATCTTCGGAGCAAGGTAAGTCTCCTTCTAACCTTGTAAGAGGGAATTGTCCCCATATGTGAAATAATTGAATATGTGTTACTATTTGTGGGGGCTACGTACATACAAGGTGACGGGAGTCCGTGCGTAGCTACTATTATGCTTATGTCCGGGTAGTCTAGGACCCAGAAGCATGTTTTATTTGCCATACTTGTAACTTATTTAATGAATCTAGAAATAATTAAACCCTATCGAACTTGGTAAATAAATTTCTGGAAATGTTTTAAATACTATCTCCGCGTCCATTAAAAGAGAATTTTATCACTTCTTTGGGTAATTGTTTTCCTGGTAAAATGTGAATTATTGTGTGAATGTGTGTACCTATGAGTACCTGAGTCGCATGTATGATTTGCGAGCAGGGTAACTCTATTATTTATATATGACCACGTCACATGATCGATTCGCGAGCGGGGTAATAGATGCATCTATGGTTCGAGCCGTTCGACCCTTCGGCAGTGCACAATTTACATTTATCGTTGGTTCGAGCCATTCGACCCTCGGCATTTCTTTCGCATGATATTTGCTGAGTACTTTTTGAGATTTTTTACTGTTTACTGGCGTGGAATTATAGGTTTTCAAATGAAATGAGGAAGATTTAAAGTTTGTAAATGTGGAAGAAGTTGTTATTTCCTATCACTATTTGTTAATTGCCTATGATATCCATGCTTAGTGTCACCTTTGATTTTATTAAATTGACCTCTAGCAAGTGTCAAATCCGACCTCTCGTCAGTATCTCTTCTAGGTTAGGTGGGATACTTACTGGGTACGCGTTGTTTTTGTACTTATACTACACTTACTGTGCATTTTTATTGCACAGGTACTTGTATATCTAGTGGCCCCGCTTGACGCAGTGATGTGGCTGACCTGGAGACTTAGGAGATCTGCTCCCCTCGAGATGACCCGCAGCCATCAGAGTCTTCCTTGGATGTATTGTACTTTCTTTACTATCCTATATGTATTCTGGATTGTTATTGTATTTCATTTGGTTTGTCTTAGAAACTGCTCATGCACTTGAACACCATGTTCTGGGATGACTTTGGGATGTATTTATCGATTGAATTATTTAAAACATCGTTGTTTACTCGGTAACTTTATTTGATCTTTATATAATGAAATAAAAAGTAACGGTTTTCAAAATACTAAAATAGGAATTTAGTTAACCATTGAGTATTGGCTTGCCTGACTGTGGTGTCCGGCGCCATCACGACCTTGATGGATTTTGGGTCGTGACAATGTGGTATCAGAGCACTAGGTTCCCTTAGGTCTCACGAGTCATGAGAAAGTCTAGTAGAGTCTTGCGGATCGGTACGGAGACGTCTATACTTATCTTCGAGAGGCTACAGGGCTGTTAGGAGTACTTTACTTCTTGATTCCTTATCGTGCGGTTTGATTCTTTTGAGGCTTATGCCTACATTTCTTCTTACTCAATCTTACACGTCGCGAAGCGCTTTCTATAATCGAGAATTTGAGGAACTGTAATAGTACTATAGATATGGTGCGTGAGGTTCTTCCATGCACAGTTGGTTGGGGCTATTGTCGTTGCTCTGCGGAAGGATATTATGTTATTTATACTCGATAGCTCCACTTCTGATATCTTTGAGGTTATGCGAATATTTGCCATGATGCTTATGATTGGTTATCGCGTGGTATTGATATTATGATAGGATGCTAGCCCATATGTCGGGGCAATGAATTTCTTGATAGGAGTTCTACTCGGGGTGTGATTCCGAGATTTCAGTATTTTATTTCTGGCGGAGGAAAGACAATTGGACTATAAATGATCAGGTTCGGGTTGATAAGGTAATGAGACTGGGTGTTTTCAAGTGAGGAGGAATCTTCATTCGTGATGTGGCATCGTCGTCTTTGATCGAATAGGATGTGTTAAGTTCACTGGTGCTATGGTTTCTTCGGTTGCATTGGGTCAGAGCAATGTGAAGTAATATTGAATAAGCGGCTGTCAGAGATCGTGGTGTGCGGTGATTTAGGATTGAATAAGTATTTCTAATGTAGGCGGCTCGAGGAAGATGATCTTCGGGGAGTTTTGAGGTTATGGTGGTCTGCTGTTTTAAGTGCTAAAGAGAATAATATTTAATTGAGGCAACGACTGGGCAGCCTACGATGAGGAAAGGCATATGGGAAGTGTCAGGCAATGGTTAGATTTCTAGAAGGCCAGGTGTAAGAAGCGAAAGTCGAGCAGTCGCTTAAAGGAGTGAGTTTTACCAAAGTGGGAGAGTGGCAGCGTAGCATATGATTTTTGTGGTAAGATAGCTTCACATCTTTAGGAGAAATTTGGAGCGGCTAGAGAATTCTAGTGGTCGATGGTTGGGTCCACGGGCTTAAATTGAAATTTGGCTATTTCGGCGGACGATTGGATGCAACAGAGAGGAGTTTTTCGATATGAAGAAGGATGCATCATAGCTGTGAATTAGAAGATATTGTCGTGCATTTAGTAGATGTCCACGAGGAGCGGACGGACTGGTAAAGTTGGTAAAAAAGAACGGGCATAGGATGGGGTATTAAGGTCGTAGAGATTGTGTAGTACAACATCGTTGGAAGGTGTCAGTTGGTAATTTTCGCATGTGGATTATCTTCTGTGAGCAGGTCAGTGGTTGCGTGGTTGGCGGAGTTTCGCGACGGATTTTACTGACTATTCAGCAAAAGGTCGGATATGAGAATGTGGTTAATGACTCAGAGTGCTTGTGAAATGCTAACGGAAGGATTTCAAGGAATTTGGCGAGTTAGTTATGCAGGATCATGTCAACAAGGAAGGAAGATTCTTGGTGAGTTCCAGATTTGTGTGATAGCGGCTTCAGGCTAAGTGGGAGAGTTCCACCGCCTGCGATTGGGTTGCATGGGTATCTGCTGGTGAAAATTATTGTCATCGGCATACTAGTGGGTTATTACAGCTAAGGGAAGAAGGCATGAGTAGTAATTGAGCATAGGATTTGGTAAATGTGTGCAAAGGTTGGCCTTATGGAATCAGGTTTAGGCTTTGGAAGGATTCAGGATTTATGCTTAGTGCAGAGGTAATTTGCAAGGGAAATGATTCAGTGGGATGATTATTCAAGATGGGTGTTCAGGTACCAGCGAAGCCGTGGAGTTGATTATATTCGGGACCAAGCCAGAGTGGGTGACTCTCAATAGCGGTCCTAGTAAATTCGAAGGTCAGAATGTGGTGTCTAAGGATTTCAAGCCTATAGTATGGTTAAGAATCGAGCTTTTGCAGCGAAATTACGGGCAAGAAAAAATGGTTGGAGTGTTCTACGTTGTCTTCGGCGTGCAAAGTAGAATTTGGGTTTATAGAAGGGAGAAATGACTTCGGGTTCATAGAAGGGTTATCAGAATGGTTATGCCGATCGAAGATGTGAATATGCGTGCCAGGAGAGCATGAAACAGTTCATGGGCTTGGAGACAAAGTAGTCTCGTGGAATGGAATCACTCGAAGTGAGTGCGAATTGAGTTTCTATGTGTTGATTTGGAGTTATCATCATCCCTAAGGTGAGTGCGAATTGGATTAAGGTATAAGATGGGTCGTGTTATATGAGCTTATGAAAGGTTTAATTGAATCTCACTGCAGTGTTGTGGCGGTGTTAGCGTATGGGCCTTGTGAGTTATTGTTCATCTTGATCTATGGCTTGAGCAAAGTGGGGGAAGTCTGCTGTTGATAATTTGAGTGCGCGACTAAGTGTCGTATCAGTTTCAGTTGGAGGTATACGGGTGAATCAGTTATGTCCTGCAGAAGTGGAGTTTGAGAATGACGCGAGTAATGGAAATTTGGAAAAGTTAGATGGTCAGCCATGGTGGAATGGGCGCAGTGGCAGCAGTAGTCAGTCCTTTCAGCATTATTAGTTATGCATGTGAGTTGTGAAGGTGCGTGTGAGTTCTTGATGGCCGTTGTAATTGATTTTATTTGGAAGCATTCAAGTATTATGGCCTGTCATGTGTAGGAAGATTCCGGAAGGATTATGGTGGTATAGACTATTACTTGAGGATTTGCATGTTTTGTGATTATAACAATTCACTCCTGTGTTGTTATGGTTCTCTTGAATTGAGTTAAGTAAAAGGTTTCTATGTGATAAAGTGTTTACCCTATTAGTGGTTCAGGAGTTATGACGAGATTCCCGTGCGATTACATATTGGCATGTTAGGTGTAGTGAATGGTATGAAATTTGGAAGCGAGGACCAAGGTAGAAGTTCGGTGTGGCCAAGGATGTCACGAGCTCGGGTGAGCAAGGAAAGGGATTTGGATGTTTAGATTAAGCTGGTATTGTCTTCAACATCACCTGAGATCGGTGGTTGTGTAAGAGGCATTGCGTTCTGGTTGCATATTTCTTGGTAGGCTTTACAGTAGTTGTGTGGCCGGTGGTATGGAGGTGCAAACTTGTTATCTAGTGCATGAGGTCTTGGAAGTGTATTCCACGCGAATATCGTATGAGTGTGACATGTAGTCACTTGATTGATTGAAGATTCAGACCAAGTGTAAAGAACTATAATATTGTTTATTTGAGAGTTTATGCCTAAAGTGCGCTCGGTTCATTTGGTTGCACATGTAGGGGTTTTGCTCCAGCTGTGATGGTTGTTCTTGCATTTTATGAGGAAAGGTGGGTTATTATGGACCCAGGTAAGGCTATTAGCCTAGCTCGGTGCGAGCGGAATCGGCTTGAAGGTTTTGAATGGATTTAAATATAATTATGGGCTCCATAAGAGTCGGGTGTGTTCATTTCAGTATAGCGCTTCTCATGGAGAGGTATTAGAACAGTCCCCTATATTTATTTTTCTTGTGTTTTACTTTCTATTTTCTGAGGAAAGTTCATATTAGTTGCGGGAGTCGAGTAGTCCCTTCCTGAGTCATTTCCTTATGTATCGTGTTCGAGTTGTGGCCTATTGGCGCATTGTGACATCATGTGAGACTGTTGGTCATGTCTGGGGTGACTTGTTGTCTGAGCAGTTCATACTGGGTGAGACGATATTATTGGACCAGGGATCAGTGCAATAAGATTGTGTGAAGTATATTAAAGGACAAATACCATTAGTTGGTTCATAATGAGGTGATGATTCTAGTCGAGAGGAGAGATTCAATGATTGGTTAACTCTACACTTGGTTGTAAATTTCTACACACCTCCTCCGTTGCGGTGGTATCGTAAGTGTTATAGAAAGACCTATATATATGTCATGAAGTGCACAAGGAGCATCAGATTCGTGGAATTTTGGCTATTAAGATCAGGGAATGTCATTATGGTTAAATGATGAATTATGCGGTGTATGGTGCTAATTATGCTAAGGCATACAATCATGTTCCGGTACCTCGTGTAGTGATTGATTCGGTGTTCATGTATTGGAAACATGCCTGGCAGAGAATTTCAGGAGTTGGAACTGGGTTCTGAGCTTATGGTATAGATAAAGGAGGATATCTTCAGATTTGATCGAGCTAATGCGCTCAGCTGAATGATGGCAGCACAGGTAGGTGTACGAAGTGTTAACGGTGATTTCAGATAACTCCAGAGCAGCTCTTGGCACGTTCGAGGACGAACGTATGTTTAAGTGGGAGAGAATGTAACGAACCGACCGGTCGTTTTGAACTCCAGTGCGTCGTTTGGCGATTTAAGGCCATGAGCAGCTTCATTTTAGGTATTATGACTGGTAGGTGTGGTCGGGACTGAATTTCGGGAAGTTCGAAGTCGAATTGGAAAGAAAGTTCTCATTTCAGAAGACTTCAGTTGGAAGAATTGACTAAGATTGGATTTTTGAGTAAAAGACCTTAGAATCAGGATTTAAAGGTTCCAGTAGGTTCGTATGATGATTTCAGACTTAGGCATATGTTCGGAGCGGGGTTTGGATGACCCGGGAGCGTTTCAGTGCATATTGTGGAAGTTAGTACTTTGGAAGAAATTTCATAAGTCTGGGTTGTAGTACTTTGGAATAAATTTCATAAGTTTGGGTTGAAGTGCATTTAAGTGTTATTGATGTCCGTTTGGGATTCCGAGTCTGGGAATAGCTCCATATGGTGATTCTGGTGTTAGGAGCGCGATCGGAAGTGAATTTGGAGGTCCGTAGGTCATTTTGGAGTTATTTGGCTAAAGTTAGAAATTTGAAGTTTTTAAGAAGTCCGACCAGAAGTGGAAATTTTGATATCGGGGTCGGATTCCGATTCTCAAAGTTGTGATAGGTCCGAATGTTGAATGTGACATGTGTGCAAAATTTGGGGTCAATCGGACGTGATTTGATAGGTTTCGGCATCGAATGTAGAAGTTTGAAATTTAAAAGTTCATAAAGATTGAATTGTGATGCGATCCATTGTTTTGGCGTTGTTTGATGTGATTTGAGGCCTTGAGCACTTCTGCATTATGTTTTGGGACAGGTTGGTGTAATTCGACAGGGTCCCGGAGGGAGGGGGCTCGGGTGGATTCCGAGTGGTTAACGGATCGAATTTGGAATTTGAGAAAAGCTGAGGCTGCTATCATCTGGTGTGACCGCACCTGCGAGGGTTTTGGCCGCAAGTGCGGCCTTGGTGTCGCAGAAGCGGATGTGGCTGGACTTGGCTGGGGGGACGCAGGTGCGGCGCATCTCCCGCAGAAGCAAGACCGCAGGATCAGTCCGGGCTCCGCAGATGCGGGCGTGGTCGAGTTAGCTGGGGACCGCACCTGCGATGGAATTTTCGCAGGTGCGAAAGAGCGACTGGGCAGTGTGTTATTTTAAGACGGGTTTTGGCTCATTTTCTCCCATTTTTCATTTGGCTTGGACGATTTTGGAGAGCTTCAAGTGGGGATTTTCGTCATCTATGTCGAGGTAGTTTGTTTCTACTCATTGCAAGTTAAATACAAGATTTGTATACAGATTTGGTCATGGAAATTAGTAGAAATTTGGGATTTTGAAGAAAGACCTAGAGTGTGTATTTTTTGACTTTGACCACGAATTTGGGCATGGAACTTAGTGAAAATTATATATTTGAGTTCGTAAAGTTATGGGTAATCTTTATCTTCGAAAAATTTCGGAATCCGGGCACGTGGGCCCGAGGGTTATTTTATCGAGTTTCCGAGCGGGGTTGGGAATTTATATAAATTGAATTGATATAAGTATTAGAGTATATTTTCATTGGTTTGCCCGTTACTTGGTTAGTTTTGGGCGTGGTGCATCAATGTGAGTCGTCGGAAGGGCTTGGAGGTCGGTTATGAATCTTCGGAGCGAGGTAAGGCTCCCTCCTGACCTTGTAAGAGGGAATTGTCCCCATAGGTGAAATAATTGAATATGTGTTACTATTTGTGAGGGCTATGTATGCACGAGGTGACGGGAGTCCGTGCGTAGCTACTATTATGCTTATGTCCGGGTAGTCTAGGACCCAAAAGCATGTTTTATTTGCCATACTTGTAACTTATTTAATGAATCTGGAAATAATTGAACCCTATTGAACTTGGTAAATAAATTTCTGAAAAAATTTTAAATACTATCTCCTCGTCCATTAAAAGAGAATTTTATCACTTCTTTGGGTAATTGTTTTCCTGGTAAAATGTGAATTATTGTGTGAATGTGTGTATCTATGAGTACCTGAGTCGCATGTATGATTCGGGAGCAAGGTAACTCTATTATTTATATATGACCGCGTCGCATGATCGATTCGCGAGCGGGGTAATAGATGCATCTATGGTTCAAGCCGTTCGACCCTTCGGCAATGCACAATTTACATTCGTTGGTTCGAGCTGTTCGACCCTCGGCATTTCTTGCACATGATATTTGCTGAGTACTTTCTGAGATTTTTTATTGTTTACTGGCCTAGAATTATAAGTTGTCAACTGAAATGACGAAGATTTAAAGTTTGTAAATGTGGAAGAAATTGTTATTTCTGATCACTATTTGTTAATTACCTATGATATCCATGCTTAGTATCACCCTTGATTTTATTAAAGTGACCTCTAGCAAGTGTTAAATTCGACCTCTCGTCACTACCTCTTCGAGGTTAGGCGGGATACTTACTGGGTACGCGTTGTTTTCGTAATCATACTACACTTGTTGTGCTTTTTTATTGCACATGTACATGTATATCTAGTGGCCCCACTTGACGTAGTGATGTGGCTTACCTGGAGAAGTAGGAGAGCTGCTCCCCTCGAGACATATTTGGAGGAATAGACAAGGCATGATTTTCGTCTTGATGAAGTGTAGAACGGGGTTGTCTTTCCATTGAGCCGGGGATACAATCCAAATCGTAGTTAGTGTCCATTATTTGATTGAGCACGACGTGGTCTGCTAGTCGCGTTAAACCATCCAAAGGAGACCCGCAGCCATCAGAATCTTCCTCGGATGTATTGTACTTTCTTTACTGTCCTATTTGTATTTTGGACGGTTATTGTATTTCATTTGGTTGGTCTTAGAAACTGCTCATGCACTTGTGACACCGGGTTCTGGGATAATTTTGGGATGTATTTGTCTATTGAATTATTTAAAACATCGTTGTTTACTCGGTAACTTTATTTGATCTTTATATAATGAAATAATAAGTAACGATTTTCAAAATACTAAAATAGGAATTTAATTAACCTATGCGTGTTGGCTTGCATGACCGTGGTGTCCGGCACCATCACGAACTTGATGGATTTTGGGTCGTGACACTTTTATATATATATATATATATATATATATATATATATATATATATATATATATATATATATATATATATATATGTATATATATATATATATATATGTATATATATATATATATATTATAAAAGCATCAATATAATAAAAGGCTTTTATCTTTATACTATTGATAAGAGAGAGAGAGAGAGAGATACGTACATATTGGTAGTTTTTTTTCATAAAAAATAAAAGGCTTTTATCTTTATACTATTTATAAATATAAAATAAAAAGTATTACATTATTTAAATTTTCAGTAAATTTCAAAATAAGAAAACTAACACATATTAGGACAGAAAAACTAACACATATTGGGTCGTGACACTTTTATAATACATACATACATACATACATGCATACATATATATATATTCTATTTGAATTATATATATATATATCGTCTTTTTGTCACATCTAATTTTTTAAATATTTCCCAATTTGAATGGGTATTTGATTTTTATATTTATATTTTTTTATTATAGCTTATTATAAGGTATCTATATTTATATAATTCAAATAGAATAACCAATTAATTCAAAATTTAAAATTCAAAAGGTTTTTTAGTTAGAAAAGAAATTTATTTTGTCTTAAAACTCCAACTTGAAACTAATTCCCAACTGGGATTGGAAATTTTTATCTTTTTAACTTCATTTTTTATTTTAAAATAATTTTAAAACTCCAACCTAAATATCTACACTTGTCGTCTTATGGTTATACCACTTGGCATCATATAATTATTACATTTTTTTATATATAAAATTAAATAGATATTTGTAGAGACTACTATATTAGGAAGAAACTACTCCACAATTTGAATTGAACGTTTTTTATTTCTTTACTTTTGAACTACTCCACAATTTGAATTGGTATACGTAACGACCCGGCCGGTCGTTCCAAGAGTTCAGCCCCGTTTTCCCCATTTCTGATTCGTTTTGTGTTGTTTAGATCATTTATGTTGTGTTGGGTCGGTCGGCTCGGGTTCGGAGTAGTTCTGGAGAGAAATGAGACACTTAGTCTCTTAAGTTGGGAGAATAGTTAGAAAAGCCAATCGGAAGTTGACTTATAGGTAAATGATCTCGGAATGCGGTTTTTATGGCTCGGTTAGCTTCGTTTGGCGATTTTCGGACAGTAGTGGAAAATTATCTATCAGGGTCGGAATGGAATTTAGAAAGTTCGAGCAGGTTTGCAGTGTCATAAGGGATATGTGTGAAAATTTTCAGGTCATTCGGACGTGGTTTGGTTGGTTTCGACATCGTTGGCGAATTTCGGAAGTTTGGAAATCCTTAGGTTTAAATTATGGATTGATTTGGATTTTGTGTTATTTTGGGTGTTCCGAGGGTTCAAATAAGTTCGGGAGATCATATATGACAGGTGGGTACCATTGGTTGAGGTCCCGAGGGCCTCGGAATGAGTTCGGGTGGTTGACAGATGAGTTTTTGGCATTAAAGTTGTTGGTGTGTTGTTGTTCTGTGATTCCGCAGGTGCGGACGGGTGACCACAGGTGCGTTCACCGTAGGTGCGGGTTGGACATCGCAGGTGCGGAAATGGTTTAGCTGGAAAAGAACCGCAAATGTGGAAGATTGGCCGCACATGTGAGCCATGGGGTCGGGTTTGGCCAAATTTTGGGATTTTTTATGTAATTTGATTATTTTTGGGTGGGCTTTGTTCCCTTAGCATTTATTGATGATATGAATCTGATTTTGCTCAGATTTGGAGCAATCGGAGGCCGAATCTAGAGGCAAAAGCATCACGGGTTAGGACTTTGGTCGGTTTGAGGTATGTAATGACTGTAAATCTTTTCATGAGGGTATGAAACCCCTGGATTTCATATTTTATCACTATTTTGGGGTGGCGCCCATGCTAGATGATGAGCATGTGGCATGCACCATTGGGGATTGTGACTTGGTCCGTCCCGTAGCAACTATAAAGTTGCGTATTTGACTTAAATTATATGATACTTATGTGTTTTGGAAAGAATTTCCTATACAATGGGTTGAATACCATATTTGGGCCTTGTGCAAAGCTGTTTAGACCCTTGGGGGATTTTTCTTATTATTCTCTCACTATTTTTTTTTTAAGATCTATACTCAGTCATGTTGTGTTTACTGATTGCATAAATCAGTCTTTATTACTCCGTTTTGATGCATAAAATGATATATTGGGCTGAGCACCCTGTTTTACTGATAGCCCGAGTGGCTTGAGAGGTTTCTGACTGAGTGAGGCCGAGGGCCTGTGTTGTGAGGATATTATGGGATCGAGCTGCACGCCGCAACATGTTATTGATTCATGATTTTTGTGAGGCCGCGAGCCTGATTGATTTATGCCACTATGTGGCTTGTTATGAGGATGAGGACCTAATTGATTTATGCCACGAGGTGGCTTGTTATAGAGCTTGGGTTGTATGAGCCCCTCCGGAGTCTGTACACCCCCAATGAGCGCGGGTACCCTGAGTGAGTGATGTGATGTTTCCTGAGAGGTTGTTCTTGATTCATGTTGTTGCCTGCGGGGCTGATTACGAGTCATTGTGAGGTCCCCCCGAGGGGATGGTATTGAGTGAAGTTATGCCTGAGGGGCAGTTAATGATACATGTTTTTTGCCCGAGGGGCCATTTATGACTTTTATCACTTTTACTCTAAATTTCATTGAAACACTTTTGAAACTGTTGGAAACTTATCTTCCAATGATTTTTACTGAAAATTATGGTTTCAGCGAGGTGATTTGATTTGTACATTGTTTTGAAGGCAAATTGTACTTACTGTGATTTCATGACATGGATTTATATGTTTCTTACTGCTCAGTCTTTATTTATATTTATTATTTACTGAGTTGGCGTACTCACATTACTCTCTGCACCTTGTGTGTAGATTCAAGTACTAGGGCTGGCTGAGAGTGGATTATTGTCCTAGATATTTCACGGAGATTTGCGAGGTAGTTGCACGCGTCCTCAACCTTGCCCTTCTCCTTCTTGCTATTGTAGTGATTATGTTTCTTTCCAAACCTGTATTACCCGTAGATGCTCATGACTAGTGACTTCGGGATTTTGGGTTGTATTTATTATTCGGTACATCATTGCCTGTTTTAAAAATGCTTAAACGAAATTTTTAGGAGGTATCGGTTTAGAAATGATATAAATGAAAGATTCCTTATGTTTTGAATATTGATTTGGCTGGCCTAGTATCGTGATAGGCGCCATCACGGCCGAGGTAGTTTTGGGGTCGTGACAAGTTGGTATCAGATCCTAGGCTACATAGGACTCACTAGTCATGAGCAGGTTCAGTAGAGTCTTGCGGATCGGTACGCAGACGTCTATACTTATCTTTCAGAGGCTGCAGAACCCCTAAGAAACATCTCGCATTTCTTGAGTTCTTGTCATGCGAATCTATTGATTTTGGAAACTAAAATTCTATTGTTTTATTCTCTCACAGATAGTAAGGACACGCACTACTGGACAGGGTGATCAGCCACCAGTAGGACCCACGAGGGGTCGAGGCCGTGGTAGAGGAAGAGGTGCAGCCTGCGCAGCTGCAGGGGCAGTACCATAGACCCGCATATTGTTCCAGACCAGGTCCCAGCCGCAAATATTCCAGCGGGACCAGGCCAGGCACCGGCGGTGCTTATTTTTATCCCAGGTCTTCAGGAGACCTTGGCAAAGATTCTGACCGTGTGCACCAGTCTTGCACAGGCAGTCATTGTTTCTTCCACAGCCGCTACTTCTCAGCCGGGGGAGGCACTCAGACTCCAGCTGCATGTACACCTGAGCAGGTTATTCAGGGGCTTCAGACACCGGGGGCAGTTACAGCCCAACCGGTTGCACCAGCCTAGGATTTTGTGGTTCCAGCTATGGCTGATGACGAGCAGCGCAGGTTGGAGAGATTTCGTAGACTTCATTCTCTGACTTTCAGTGGTGCTGAGGGCGAGGATGCCCAGGGTTTCTGAGACAAGTGTCAGAGGATGCTTCATACAGCAGGGATATTGGAGACCAGTGGGGTCTCGTTTACTACCTTCCAGTTCTCAGGAGCTACATTTACTTGGTGGGAGGCTTATGAGAGGCGTAGGCCCGTTGGTGCAGCGCCCCTTACTTGGCAGCAGTTTTCCACTCTTTTCTTAGAGAAGTATGTTTCACAGTCCCGCAGAGAGGAGTTCCGCAGGCAGTTTGAGCAGTTGCGTCAGGGTGATATGACGGTGTCGTAGTACGGGATGAGGTTTTCTGAGCTTGCCCGTCATGCTATTTGGTTGGTCCTTACAGATAGAGAGAGGATCAGGAGGTTCGTGGATGGACTCACATATCAGCTTCGTATTCTTATGACTAGAGAGAGGATGTCGAGTGCTAATTTTGAGCAGGTTGTGGATATTGCCCGATAAATTGAGTCAATTCGTCACTAGGAGCGAGATGAGAGGAAGGCCAAGAGGCCTCAAGGATCTGGTAGTTTTGGTGGTGTTCCTTTAGGAGGGCAGTTTCAGCACGGTAGAGGCCTTCCATTCAGACAGGCTCAGTCAGGTCGCTCAGGTTATCGTGGTGGATCAGCGGGTCATGGTCCTCTCAATGCTCATCAGGGGCACCCATCATTCGGTTCTCTCCCAGCTCAGAGTTTATCTCGTGCATCATCAGTATAGGGTTCTTCTATGCCAAGTTCTTCTAGTAGTTATCCTGGTGCTAGGGGTTCCCTTCAGTCCCTATCTCCAGCACCAGGGAGTTGTTATGAGTGTGGAGAGTTGGGACATATGTGGAGGCAGTGCGCTCGTCGTCCTGGTGGTTCATCTCAGCAGAGGGGTCAGCCCTCGACTTCAACTCCAGTCACTTTACCACCCGCCCAGCCAACTAGGGGTAGGGGTCAGGTAGCTAGAGATCTCCCTAGAGGAGGAGGTCGATCAGGTGGAGGTCAGGCTCGTTTTTATCCGCTTCCAGCCAGACCAGATGCTATGGCCTCAGACACAGTGATTACAGGTATTGTCTCAGTCTGTCACCAAAATGCCTCGGCCTTATTTGATCCTCGTTTCACGTATTCCTATGTTTCATCATATTTTGCCCATTTTCTGGATATGCCCCATGAGTCCTTAGTTACATCTGTTCATGTGTCGACTTCGGTGGCCGATACTATTATTGTGAACCTCGTGTATAAGTCGTGTGTGATATCTATTGGGGGTTTGGAGACCTGAGTGGATCTTCTATTGCATAGCATGGTTGACTTTGATATAATATTGGACATGGATTGGCTATCTCCGTGTTATGTTGTTCTTGATTGTCACGCTAAGACCGTGACCTTAGCGATGCCGGGATTTCCGAGAGTTGAGTAGAGAGGTTCTATTGATTATATGCCTAGCATGGTGATCTCATACTTGAAGGCTCAGCGTGTGGTGGAGAAGGGTGTTTATCATATTTGGCTTTTTTGAGGGATGTCAGTGCTGAGACTCCTACTATTGATTATGTTCCTGTAGTCTGTGATTTTCTGGACTTGTTTCCTGCAGACCTGTCGAGCATACTACCTGAAAGTGACATTGATTTTGGTATTGATTTGGTGCCAGGCACTCAGCCTATTTCTATTCCACCGTATCGTATGGCACCGACAGATTTTAAGGAATTGAAAGAGCAGCTTTAGAAACTCCTAAATAAGGGTTCATTCGGCTTAGTGTGTCACCTTGAGGTGCACCGGTGTTGTTTGTAAAGAAGAAGGATGGTTCCATGAGGATGTGTATTGACTACAGGCAGTTGAACAAGGTTACAATCAAGAATAAGTATCATTTGCCTCGCATTGATGATTTGTTTGAGCAGCTTCAGGGAGCTAGAGTGTTCTCTAAGATTGACTTGAGATCCGGGTATCATCAGCTGAAGATCCGGGATTCATATATTCCCAAGACTGCTTCAGGACTCGTTATGGCCACTATGAGTTTTTGGTGATGTATTTTGGGTTGACCAATGCCGCAGCAGCATTCATGCATCTGATGAACAACATATTTCAGCCATATTTGGATTCCTTTGTTATTGTGTTCATTGATGACATCCTGGTGTATTCTCGTTGCCAAGAGGAGCACGCTTAGCATTTGAGGGTCGTATTGCAGAGATTGAGAGAGGAGAAGCTTTATTCAAAGTTCTCCAAGTGTGAGTTTTGGCTTGGCTCAGTAGCTTTCTTGGGATACGTGGTGCCCAGTGACGGTATTCAGGTTGATCCGAAGAAGATAGAGGCGGTGCAGAGTTGGCCAGACCGTCCTCAACTACAGAGATTAGGAGTTTCCTTGGTTTGGCGGGATATTATCGTCGCTTTGTGGAGGGGTTTTCTTATATTGCTTCACCTATAACCAAATTTACTCAAAAGGGTGCTCCGTTCAGGTGGTCGGACGAGTGTGAGGAGAGCTTCCAGAAGCTCAAGACGGCTTTGACCTCAGCTCCAGTGTTAGTATTGCCATCAGCTTCAGGTTCTTATATCGTGTATTGTGATGCATCGAGGATAGGCATTGGTTGTGTTTTGATGCAGGAGGGTAGGGTGATTTCCTACGCCTCGCCCCAGTTGAAGACCCATGAGAAGAATTATCTGGCGCATGATCTCGAAGTAGCAGCCATTGTTCACGCCTTGAAGATTTGGTGGCATTATTTGTGTGGGGTTCATTATGATGTTTTTACTAATCACCGTAGCCTGCAGCATCTTTTTAAGCAGAAGGATCTGAATTTGCGTCTGAGGAGATGGTTGGAGCTTCTCAAGGATTATGATATCACGATTATATACCATCGGGGGAAGGCCAATGTAGTGGCCGATGCCTTGAGTCGCAGAGCAGAGAGTTTGGGGAGTCTAGCATATCTTCCAGAAGAAGAGAGACCATTAGCCCTTGATGTTCAGGCCTTAGCGGGCCAGCTGGTGAGGTTGGACTTATTAAAGCCCCACCAGGTATTGGCTTGTGTAGCCTCCACGTCTTCTCTTTATGGTCGCATCAGAGAGCGCCAGTATGATGACCACACTTGCTCGTTATTCAGTATAGGGTTCGTCGAGGCGATGCCAGGGATGTATTTATTGGTGATAATGGTGTTATGAGGACCCAGGGCCAGATATGTGTGCCTAATGTGGATTGGCTTATGGAGGTATTCTTGAGGAGGCCCACAGCTCGCGGTATTCCATCTATCCGGGTGTCGTGAAGGTGTATCGGGATCTGAGACAACATTATTGGTGGAGGCAGAAGAAGAAGGATATTGAGGGATTTGTAGCCCGGTGTCTCAACTATCAGCAGGTCAAGTATGAGCACCAGAGACCAGGCGGATTACATCAGAGGTTGGATATTCCAGAGTGGAAGTGGGAGAGGATCACCATGGACTTTGTAGTTGTGCTCCCACGGACTTCGAGGAAGTTTGATGCTATTTGGGTTATTGTGGACCGACTGACCAAGTCCGCGCACTTCATTCCTGTTGGTACTACTTATTCTTCGGAGTGGTTAGCTGAGATTTATATCAGAGAGATTGTTCGGCTGCATGGTGTTCCAGCTTCCATCATTTCCGACAGAGATACTCAGTTCACATCGCAGCTTTGGAGGTCCTTGCAGAGAGAGTTGGGTACTTAGGTTGAGTTGAGCACGGATTTTCATTCTCAGACGGATGGGTAGTCCGAGCCCACTATTCAGATACTAGAGGACATGTTGCGTGCTTGTGTTATTGATTTTGGGGGTTCATGGGACTAGTTTCTGCCACTCGCGGAGTTTGCATATAATAATAGTTATCAGTCGAGTATTCAGATGGCTCCATACGAGGCCTTGTATGGGAGGAGGTGTAGGTATCCAATCGTTGGTTTGAGCCGGGTGAGGCTAGACTCTTGGGCACAGATTTGGTCCAGGATGCGTTAAATAAAGTGAAGTTGATTCAGAAGAGGCTTCGCACGGCGCAATCTAGGCAGAAGAGTTATGCGGACCGGAAGGTCCGGGATGTATCTATCATGGTTGGGGAGAAGGTTCTGTTGAAGGTGTCACCCATGAAGGGTGTTATGTGGTTCGATAAGAGGGGCAAGTTGAGTCCCCGGTTCATTGGGCGTTTTGAGGTGCTTCAGACGGTTGGAGAAGTGGCTTATAGACTTGCCTTGCCACCCAGCTTATCGGGTGGTCATCTAGTATTTCACGTTTCCATAATTCGAAAGTATGTTGGTGACCCGTCCCATGTTTAGACTTCAGCATGGTTCAGCTAGAGGGTGATATGTCTTATGAGGTAGAGCCAGTAGCCATTTTGGGTCGTCAGGTCAGAAGGTTGAGGACTAAGGATATAGCTTCGGTGAAGGTGCAGTGGATAGAGCAGCCGGTGGAGAAGGCCACCTGGGAGACGAAGTGGGAGATGCAGAGCAGATATCCTCACTTGTTTAAGACTCCAGGTATGTTTCTAGATCCGTTTGAGGGCGAACGTTTGTTTAAGAGGGGGAGGATGTAACGACCCGGCCGGTCATTCCGAGAGTTTAGACCTGTTTTCCCCATTTCCACTTCATTTTTTGTTGTTTAGCTCATTTACTTTGTATTGGGTCGGTCGGCTCGAGTTCGGAGTGGTTCTGGAGAGAAATGAAACACTTAGTCTCTTAAGTTGGGAGAATAAATAGAAAAATCAACAGTAAGTTGACTTATAGGTAAATGATCTCGGAATGCGGTTTTTATGGCTCGGTTAGCTTCGTTAGGTGATTTAGGACTTAGGAGTGTGTTCAGAATGTTGTTCGGAGGTCCGGAGTAGAATTAGGCTTAAATTGGCGAAATTGGATTTTTTGGTGATTTCCGGACGGCAGTGAAAAATTAGCTATCAGGATCGGAATGGAATTCTAAAAGTTGGAGCAGGTTCGCAGTGTCATTTGGGATGTGTGTACAAATTTTCAGGACATTCAGACGTGGTTGGGTTGGTTTTGGCATCATTGGCGAATTTCAGAAGTTTAGAAATCCTTAGGCTTGAATTATGGATTGATTTGGATTTTTGGTGTTATTTTGGGTGTTCCGAGGGTTCGACTAAGTTCGGGCGATCATATATGACAGGTGGGTACCATTAGTTGAGGTCCCGAGGGCCTCGGGATGAGTTCGGGTGGTTTACGAATGAGTTTTTGGCATTAAAGTTGATGGTGTGCTGCTGTTATGTGATTCTGCAGGTGCGGACGGGTGGCCGCAGGTTCGATCAACGCTGGTGCGGGTTGGCCATCGCAGGTGCAGAAATGGTTTAGCTGGAGAAGAAACGTAGATGCAGAAGATTGGCCGCAACTGCGAGCCTGCAGGTGCGGTAGATGGAACGCAGGTGCGAAACTTGGGCCTTAAGTGAAATACCGCAGGTGCGCACCTGGGACCGCAGGTGCGAGGAAAAGGCCGCAAATGCGGAAATCGCTGGGCAGAACCTATGAGTAGGTGCCTTCGCGAAACTTGACCATTTTTCCACCATTTGTGTTCGAACTTGGAGCTTTTTGAGAGGAAATTGAAGAGGGATTCGAGGGATAACACTTTCAGGTGATGATTTTGAACTCAATACTCAATTCTACGATGATTTTTACCTGATTAGACATAAAATCTAGGGGAATTAAGCATTGAAATAGGGAGATTAGGGCTTGAGATTTGATCTTATATTGGGGATTTGAGGGGCCATTTGGGGTCCGATTTTGGTATTTATAGACTCGGGAGATGATAAGGATTCTAGGGTTGTGATTTTTATCGAATCCGAGACGTGGGCCCTGGGGTCGGGTTTGGCCAAATTTCGGGATTTTTTATGTAATTTGATTATTTTTGAGTGGGCTTTATTCCCTTAGCATTTATTGATGATATGAATCTGATTTTGCTCAGATCTGGAGCAATCGGAGGCCGAGTCTAGAGGCAAAAGCATCGCGTGTTAGGACTTTGGCCAGTTTGAGGTATGTAATGACTGTAAATCTTGTCATGAGGGTATGAAACCCCCGGATTTCATATTTTATCACTATTTTGGGGTGGCGTACATGCTAGATGACGAGCGTGTGGCGTGCACCGTTGGGGATTGTGACTTGGTCCGTCCCGTAGCAACTATAATGTTGTGTATTTGACTTAAATTATATGATACTTATGTGTTTTAGAAAGAATTTCCTATACATTGGGCTGAATGCCATATTTGGGCCTTGTGCCAGAGCTGTTTGGACCCTTAGGGGCTTTTTCTTATTATCCTCTCACTATTTTTGATTTAAGATTTATACTCAGTCATGTTGTGTTATGATTGATTTATGCCACGTGGTGGCTTGTTATGAGGCCGAGGGCCTGATTGATTTATGCCACGAGGTAGCTTGTTATAGCGTTTGGGCTGTGGGAGCCCCTCCGGAGTCTGTACACCCCTAGTGAGCGCGGGTACCCTGAGTAAGTGATGTGATGTTGCCGGAGAGGTTATTCTTGATTCATGCTATTGCCCGCGGGGCTGATTACGAGTGATTGTAAGGTTGCCCCGAGGGGCTTGTATTGAGTGAAATTATGCCTGAGGGGCAGTTTATGATACATGATTTTTTGCCTGAGGGGCCATTTATGACTTTTATCACTTTTACTCTAAATTTCATTGAAACACTTTTGAAACTGTTGGAAACTTATCTTCTGATGATTTTTACTGAAAAATCTGGTTTTAAAAGTGATTTGATTTGTACATTGTTTTTGAAGGAAAATTGTACTTACTGTGATTTCATGACATGGATTTATATGTTTCTTACTACTCGGTATTTATTTACATTTATTACTTACTGAGTTGCCGTACTCACATTACTCCTTGCACCTTGTGTGCAGATTCAGGTAGTAGGGCTGACTAAGAGTTGATTACTGTCCTAGAGATTTCACGGAGATTTGCTAGGTAGCTGCACGCGTCCGTAGCCTTGCCCTTCTCCTTCTTGCTATTGTAGTTTTTCTATTTCTTTCGAGACCTGTATTACCCGTAGATGCTCATGACTAGTGACTCCGGGATTTTGGATTGTATTTAATATTCGGTACATCATTGCATGTTTTAAAAATGCTTAAACGAAACTTTTAGGAGGTATCGGTTTAGAAATGATATAAACGAAAGATTCCTTATATTTTGAATATTGATTTGGCTGGCCTAGTACCACGATAGGAGCCATCACTGCCGAGGTAGTTTTGGGGTTGTGACAGTAGATATATATATATATATATATATATATATATATATATATAT
>MDKI01207047.1:0-10531 GCA_005239505.1 Nicotiana paniculata | reverse complement strand
GCAACCCGTTCCACACATGATACCATTGCGGTGTGTAACTCGATCCAAAAAACATACTCGTGGAGTTGTGCCACCCAATCCACACATAAAAATAAATAAGAAAATACACATCAAGCTAAAATGCTTATACCTACGAAATGCCTGAATATCGACCACAAGAATGACAAGTGCATAAATACAACCTTGGGGAGATGGATAGCGACATGCGCTATAAAACTCAAGCACGCCTAAGGTGAAATAACGAGAAGATACACAGGACGAGAACCAAAGAAATAGAGCACCTCTGAGTCATAACCTCCCCCGTCGGCAACACCAAAATCTCCATACTTGATTTCATTCTTTAACAATAAAATGACTAACACATCACACTTATACGATCTTCACGTGAGATATACTCCCACAAACTTTTGCACCAGGTAGTAAAATATGAACATTAATGGCCATCAACCATGCCATTTCCATAGTGTTAGAAAAGCATCCGCATTTCAATACCCAACACTTCTTCCACAAAACAGACCATCCCCACATTGCCTGAAAATAATGCCAGCATACTCTAAACACCTTAAACCTTCCCCCGCTCCTCTGAGCTTGTGGCATTCTTATCAAAAATGAACTGCAACCTTGATCCTCATTTTCCAATCTCCATACCACTCACTGCACCCATCATTCAACTACGCGAGAGTACAAGAATTTCTTCAAAATCCCCTGAACCACAAGTAAAATAAACACTTCATCGGCTAGAACCCCATTTCACTCCACTTATTTCAAAAGATTAATTGCAACACGCAGCCAAATTCCTGTAATCGCAGGAAATCAAACCTCCATTTGTAGTCTAAACTGCCATAATTCTTTCAGAATCCATTGACATAATAGAACCATTAGAATCAAATGGCTCTAAATCAATCAAATCATGGAGGCTTCCAATCTCGCACGTGCAGCCAAAAATCACATTAATATTCTTACCACTGCGAAGGAACTAATCATGTCTTTAACCATTCTGATCCAAACCACTACTAGGCTGACTCGCCTTCTTTTGATTTCTCCTTAACTTGCCTTCAGAATCAATACCTATATTCAATCTTATAACGAATCCCAATAAAAACTCATCATGAGTTGCAGAAACTGCGGGACAATGTTGTTTTAATACCCATAAGCCATCTCATACCCTCCTCGTGCACTCTATAGTATCTCCAACTGATACACCTACGTTGATTAGATCTTCTGCGAATCTGAAGTTTTTTCTCCCACTTCTAAAATATTGACTGCAGATCCAATGATAAAATAGAAATTTTCCTAAGTATTCCTGACACTCTGCTAAAAAATCCCGGTCTTCAGTCACATAACGAACCCCAAAATCCTTAGACACTACACCTTAAATTCTTGAACCTACTAGGACCGTCGTTGAGAGTCACCCACTTTGACCTAGTCCCAAAAATAACCAAACCCCAAGCTCTGATAGCACATGAAAACCCTCTCAAAGACGCAACCGACTAAATTCTTTTCCTTGTACATCACATACACAAGAAGCATAAACTCTGACTCTTCCCAAAACCTGCACATGAACCGATAAGGCAAAATATAGCACATATTTAACAAGTGCTCCGCTCGAATTACCCCTGATGTTTTCTTTTCTTATTCATAAATAACCAACCAATCCACCGATAACCAAAAACCGCACAAGCAGACAAACACGCAATCCAACCGTAGACAGTGGGCTCCCCGACATAGCTTTAAGCTACAATCACATAAATGTAGAGCCCACAAAGATTCCTCCTTCTCAATTGCAATGATCTCGCACCTTTAACCTACTAAATTTCTCCCATTCTCTTGTTAAGCTTTTCATGAACATTCCAATCGCGTACTCGACGCTCTACCAGGTAGTAAGTAGAACTCTTCTTATAAAATTAATCAAAATCATGCAATTAGCAGCCTGCTTACAAGAGATGACCCAACTCTGGAATTCCATACCGACATCTTCCAACAACGCTGCTAGTTTCAACTACCACGAAATCAGTAAACCCTCCTAAACCCATGCTCATCCACCAGTTGTACAAGTTTGTAAATTCCCCATTGACATCAACTGAAACTCCGACAATACATTACAAACTCGAAGTCACGCCGTATCCCATAACGATAATCAAGCCCTTACACCACTAAATACGCCAAGCAAGCTTCTTTCTGTCATATTCAACCTTCCTCGGCACAGTAGCCACAATTCCAAATAAAATCCCTAGACCTAGTCATTGTCCACCATGATTCCCAAATTGCTCTAAGCTTTTCTCAAGGCATGTTGTTATCATACCGTAGAATCCATATGCTACTCTGCCACTCCTGCTTCAGTGAAACCATCTCCTTTAAGAAACTCCTTGACGTCAGATTTTCAGTCTTGACCTACTAGCAATTCAAGCACTTCGAGACACCTCCCACCATGTCCTTCCTCATCCTTCGCTACCCAGATGCTGCGTCAAATCAAAATCCACCTCTATAGCACCTGAACTAGTAAATTTCTATCAACTCCAAGCCTCCTCGAAGACCATCTTTCTCGAGCTAAGAGCATTAGAAGCACCGATTCAACTTTGAAACCGCCATTCACCACCATCTCTGACAACTGCTTCTCAGGCACCATTTCACAACACCCTGCTATGAAGGAAAATCAAGAAAACCATAACACTAGCGAGCCTTAATGCGTTCAAATAAGGACGATGACCCCACATCACAAATGAGAATTCCACCACGCTCGAAAATATCAAGTCTTGTTACTCCATGAACCTAGGGCCAAACATCCACAATATGATTTCCTTTCCTTCGGTGGAATTAAATGTCGAACCTCTAGACCATGCACTGTGAAATCCTCCTTTCGAGTCATTCACTGTCTTGACACATACAAGCATCCTACCCTTACACCAACACTGTGCAATAACTATGCATGTACATCATTGTAATCTGTGCATAGCCTCAAAGCTATTGGAAATATAAATACTGAGCGATAATACCCTGCCTGAATACACACGAAAAAATATCATGCACCATGTATGCAGTACCCCTACAACTCCAAGATGCCCAATTGATAACAAGCGATTCACATCGCATAATATTGAGTAGGAAGGAAATAAAGGCATAAGCCTCAAAGGAATCAAATCACATGATAAGGAATCAAAAAGGGAAGTGCTCCTAACAACCCTGTAGCCTCCCAAAGATAAGTACAATACAAACGTCTCTATACTGATCCAGAAGACTCTACTAGAGTTGCTCATGACTCGTGAGACCTATGTGAACCTAGTGCTCAGATACCAAGGTTTCACGACCCAAAATCCACTATAGATCGTGATGGCGCCTAACATCGTCGTCAGGCAAGCCAACGATGACGGATCAACTTAATTTATTTATTTTAGTATTTTGGAATAAAACTTTTCATTAATTAAATAGCATGAAATAGAATTTATATGGTAGAATGATAATAATTATGTGAACTACCATGCTAAACAGCTACTAGGAACCCCAAAAACCCGGTGTCACAAGTGCACGAGAATCTATTAATGGGTACAACAATAATACAACATCCATCTGAAATACAAGTTAGACGGGGAAGATAAATAACTCTGATGGAGACTCTGTATGCCGCGGATCGTAATAAGGAAGTGAAATTACCGTAAAGTCCACGCAACAGTCGCGCCTCTACACTCAATGGACCACCAGGAACCTATATGTATACCTGCATAATAAGTGCAGCATGTACAACATAAGTACGTAAATCAATGCGTGCCTAGTAAGTATCTAGCCTAACCCAGAGAAGTAGTGACGAGGGGTCAACATCGACACTTATTAGTGGTCCAACAAGATAGATACAGTAAGAAGTACACAGATATGAGGCGGAGTAAATGAATGAAATAAACAAGAATAAATACGGGGTACAATCTTCCTCTCGGCCGCAAACTCAAACTCTCGAGTAGCAGTTACCTCCTCAACCGGAGTGTGTGTGTGTGTATATATATAATGGATTTCACCAGATAGATTGTCATGATTCAAATTAAGAAAATTCCCAAATACACTAGCTTCTTGAGAAATATTACGCACGATTCCATAAGAGTATTTTATAGAAATGTCGTGGCGTACGGCCCGATCCCTTCATAATCTGGTACATAACAACATATACATCTATTATATTTCCGAGGAGAATGGCCCACTCCCATGAGAGTGTGATACATAATCTTGGAGAGGCGTATGGCCCGATCCCAACAATTATGTGCACTGCCGAAGGTCGATTACACGAATCATAGATGTACCTATTACACTGCCGAGGCAAATTACCCGATCCCATTATAATAAGAAGATTTAATGGTTTCTTGACCCCACTAACAAATAGACGTGTGATTTATATATTTTAAGGGGAAACTTCCGATGAAAGAAATTCGGAAGGAGAGTACAATTATTCCGCGGCTAATCATGAAGGCCGTAGAAATATCTACAATAGTAAGTCTACCATTCTACGCAAGTATAGTCTCATGTCGTAATGCGAAATAAAGGAATTAAACGAGCAAACATAACTCATATAGTACAATTATAACATGGTGTGAACCTAAGGCTACGCGGTCAATAACATGAATCTATCTATGTACAGACTTTCATCACCTCGTGCATACATAGCCCCCTCAACAAGTAGCACATATCAAATACATCACCTAGTGGGTATTTTCCCCCTCACAGAGTTAACCATGAGATTTACCTCACTCTAAAGTTCCATAACCGACTCCAAAGCCTCTCTAACACCTCAAACTGATGTATGTCGCTCCAAAACTAGTCAAAAAATGTGCAATATATACTCTAAAACCCATAATTAATCAATTTATAACAATTCCCAGCTTCACTCGAAAAGTCAATAAAGTCAACCCTCGGGCCCATGTGCCAGGATTCCATCGAAAATAATTGTTACCCATAACTTATATAGCGTGTATTTCGAAAATCATCCAATTTCATCCATGAATTGACCCTCAATTCAAGGATTTACCATCTCATAACTTTGGGGCTCAAAAGTCCAATTTTTATAATCCAAACACGGATAGAAATAATAACCAACGGAAATAGTCATGGAAAAACATCAAAATAAAGGTCAAATATTTAACCCATTGTTGAGTGATGTCCGGGCAAAAATATAGTTTCACATTGTTGCCTCATGTTCTATTGGTTTTTAATCATCATTTGAGTATTAACTATATATTTTGTGCTTAATATTATATTTTAACTGTGTAAGAATAATTCCATGTGAAGATCAAGAAATTTGGAATAAATTAAAAGAAATCCGAAAGAAAAAAAATGAAAAAAAAAAATAATATAAAAGAAGGGGGGCACTCGTAAGAGTTTGTCCCACCAAGTGGATACAACAAAGTTTTAATTCAAGGAAAGTAATACAAAAGCAATTGAAGCTAAAGAAAATGTGAGAAGCTACTGTTTTCAGCGCCCTGGACGCTGTGTTGCGGGAGTTTTCCTACTTTGTTCGGGACGAGGTTATTTCAGTCCTACAGGACTTTAAATCGTATAAAAGGGGTCCTAAACCTATTTTGTAAGGGATCTAACATATTTTGAAGGGGAATTCACGTGGAGGAAAACACACTACATTTGGAGGACGCTTCTAACTAGTTTTTCTTCTCTTCTCTTCTTTTAATCTCATAGATTATTATTTCTAGAGTTTTGGGTGCTACATGAAAGTTGTGGTTTGAATCTTGAATTGCTCTTAATATTCAATATTCCGCTTAATTATTTGATTTCTTGATCACCAATTGAATATTATCTACTATCTATGATTGAACTGAGGAGAGGGAATTTAGATTGCAAATAAGATTGAGTAGAGCAAGATCTTAACTCTTAGGGGGGTGTATTTGTGGTTAGGATAGGAATATACCTAATCGCCTTGCTTGGTTACTATACATGAATTATTAATGCGTTTTTGTTAATCCTAATTCCATAGGAATATAGGCGTTAGGTTAGCTTGAATAGACAAGTAGTACTTTGGGAGAAGACTACGAGTAATATTAACACTGTCAACCAATAAACCAGATAAATTTATTATACAATTTAAGTGGAAGACTCAACGAGATTGTTAGCTAACCTATAGCTCTAGAATATCAGCTCTTCTTGAATTTGTCTCTTAAATTTTGCTAACTTGTTTCTTTAATTTCTTATTTGTTACTCTAGATTAATTATAGTTAAATACTCATATTTTAGGATTCGCTTGAATATATTAATTGTTTGGTTTAATTTAGTTGATAGTTAATCACAAGTCCCTGTGGGTACGATATCTGGACTTATAATCATATGTTTCTTATTGACCAAGTATACTTGCATGTGCGTTTGGGAGCAACAAGTTTTGGGCGCCGCTGCCGGGGACTTAGGAATTAACTATTCTACTAAATTGGATTTTTACTTTTTTTCTATTCAAATTTTTAAATTTTAGCTTAGTTTAATATTTTATTATCTTTGTTTACATGGAATCTTGGAATGATAATTGGTCGAATAGTGGTTATTCTTATTATGGCGATCCATGTCAATATTGTGGAGGACCACACATGTGGCAAAGTTGTGAATCTCAATCTTATGAGTGGAATATTTGTAATATGTGTGGTGGTCAGGGTGGCCATTGGGATGGTTTTCCTAATTTTTATTATCCTTCTCAGAGCTCTTATTGTGATTTTTCTAATAATATCTATGAGTTTGATATGAGCAAGGATGTGGAGGATATGGAAAGCGTGGATCGTATTATGGACTTGATAAGACAAGAAGCCGAGTAACAAAACATGATGATGAGGGAAATAGCCGAGCAACAAGATGAAAATCATAAGGGTATGCAAAGGATTAGTGAAACACTCATGAGAATTAAGGCTGAGGCAGAGGAAGTGGCTAAAGAGAGAGAGTTCCTACCAGAAGATAATTTAGAAGAAGCAGATATAGTGAGCCAATCTTGGCTAGAGGAACAATCTCAACTAATAAAATTTCATGAGTCTCTTCGTGACGGTCTTTCAAATATGAAAGAACAACTTATAGAAGGAAGAACTGATCTCAGACAAGAGATAGACCAATTTGGCTTAGATATCCATGACATGCAGGCTCAATTGAATAAAAAAAGTTGAGGAGTCTGATACCCTACAACCAATTGTTGTAGATACTGGCCAACTTATGAAGAATAAAGAGGAATTCCAACTATTCTATCAAAATATTACTAATAATTCAAGGTTGATGAAGACTGCAAAATTGAGTATGTCAAAAATAGTGCAGCTTTAGAGTTGGAGCGTATTGAACCTCATCCTAAACACTTTTCAACATTGTGTTTGGCTGGTGCCATGGGAATTGATCCATTCAAGCATATGGAGGAGTCAATAGATGAAGAACAAGGCCCTTATATTCTAAAATTTGCAACACCAAAAAGACAAAATGTCATCCCTCACTTAAGGGCCAAGAAGTGCAAGATGCGATACCTTTTGCTTGGTTCCTTTATTTTTACACCACCACCGCAAGAACGTGATAGAAAAATTGATGCAAAATTGGGGGCTCAATTATATCTTCAAAGTAGAAGGAGAAGTGGTGAAGTAATGGCGTCGTGTCGCGACGTTAAACCAAGTGCTTGTTGGGAGGCAACCCAATTTTATTTTTCTTTTTTACTTCTGCTTTTTTTATTTGTGTTATTTTTTTGTAGTGTTGTTTTTCTATTTTCTAGGAGTAGGAGCATGGAGTCAAATCCAATAGGCACGTGCAAAAGTGAGAATGTGGTTGAAACTAAGTGTGAGGTACCCGCACAAAAGAATCGTACCTGGGAGAAGCCTGCGTATCCTGTGAGCTGCTAATTCTTCGGCCTTTAACCAACCAGGGAGTCTATTTTACCCTCTAATTATTTTCAGTGTGCATTGAGGATATTGGACAATTTTAAGTGTGGGGTGAGGAGATTGTCTGAGTGATTTTCTGTGTTATCCTAACTTAGTTGTAGTAACTTTTTTTTAAATGTAGTAGTTTTTGTTTTTCTTAAAAAAAGAAAATTAAGAATTTTTTTTAGACTTTTCCTGACGATGGATTTTGTGGATTGCTTTCTTAAGGGATTAAAGTCCAATAAAAACCAATAGATTTTTTTGGTTCTAGTTAGGTAATAATCCCCCTTGGTTTTTCTTTTTGCATCGGTTCTTTTCCAGGGGATGTAACTTGAAACGGGTAATTTTTTTTATTTTTAGGATTAGATTATTTTATTTTTATTTTAGGAGTAGAAAAAAAGGAAGAAAAAAATGTTTATGACTTGTTTGGTACTGGCATATTTTAGGCCTGAGATTGAGTAGTACTTTCCTCTGAGGTGTTGAGTAATGAATAAAATAGCAAACTTTCTGACACCTAAGCTCAGGGTTGTGACTCTGTATATAGCTTATTCTTATTTTGTTGTTCGCTATGATCCTGTCTGTCTTAGAGTAGAATTAATCCATCTTGATTGATACTTGGGCCATGTGTGGTGAAGATTTCTTACATATATTCCATGGTTTGCATCTTAGTGTAGAACTAGCCCGGCATGTTATTGAAGCGAAATAAAAGTGTTGCTCTGTTTACAAGGTGATAATGGGCTTTCTTTGATGTGTCTTGTGAATTTTTGCCTTTTCAGATATTGTACCGGTAGTTAGCCCTTTCAGCTTGTAGCCTTTTGTTTGGAAGCTGTATTTTTGCCAGATCCTTTTGTTGAGTCCCTAGTTTTTGCAACCTGCTTCCTTGAGCGTTGTTGCTTAGACCATGATATTAATTGATAAATTGAAGAAAGGGATGATTAAGTAAAAATGATGACCAGTGATAGCTGAAAAGTGATGAAAAAGCTGTCTTGTAAAAAATGTGACATGAAAAAAAAAAAGAGAAAAAAAAGTTGCTTTGAAAGAAAAGAGAAAAAAGAAAGTTGCTTTGAAAAAAAAAAGAAACGTTCTTGATATGGGAAAATACTTGTGAAACAATTGATGAAGAGAGGACTGGAAAATAAAATTAAGAGATGAAAATAATGGGTGATAAAGTCTAAAAGTGCAAAGTGCTTAGGGAAGTGTAAGTCACTATTATATTGTTCTCCAACCCGTCCCTTAGCCAACATTACAACCCGTTAAAGTCCTATTTGATTCTATTCGAGCATACATAATTTGTGGAGATGTACATAATGGGCAAGCCTATGGTTCTTTGTACATGTGAATTCGTTTGTGAGTGTGAGAGTTGTTCTTTGATGCTAAGTCCTTAAATTATATTCATACTTTGACTTAAGTGTATGGACTATTTATTCTGGTGAGGGCAATTGTTTTATGATATATAGGTGATGTTATTAGCTTCTTTGATAGAGTAGGTGTGTGAGCTTAGATTTGGTAAATTAGAGCCCGTCTCTGAGGTTAGAAGATTACATGTTTGTTGTTTATTTGTGACTTGTATATCTTGCACAATAATAAGGAAGTGTATATCTAATGATTTGAGTTGCTGTAGAGCCTAATTGTTAATACCAACCTAAGTGGTGGTGTTTCTAGGCTTGATTTATTAAGAGTGATTTTAATGTTTACTCGAGGACGAGCAAGAGTCTAAGTGTGGGGTGTTGATGTTCGGGCAAAAATACATATATTTTCACATTGTTGCCTCATGTTCTATTGTTTCTTAATCGTCTTTTGAGTATTAACTATATTATTTTTTACTTAATATTATATTTTAACTGTGTAGCAATAGAGCGGTGTGAAGATCAAAAAATTTGGAGCAAATTAAATAAAGCGCGAAAGAAAAAAACGAAAAAAAAAATTACATAAAAGGAGGGGGGACACCCTTAGGAGTTTTTCCCCCCAAAGTGGAGACAACAAAGTTTTAATTCAAGGAAAGTAACGCAAAAACAATTGATGCTAAAGAAAACGTGAGAAGCTACTGTTTTCAATGCCAGGTCCAGCGCTGGGCGCTGGCCGGGACACTGTGTTGTGGGAGTTTTCCTACTTTGTTCGGGGAGAACTTATTTCGGTCCTACACGATTTCAACTCGTATAAAAGGGGTTCTAAACCTAATTTGTAAGTGAACTAACATATTTTGAAGGGCAATTCACGTGGAGGAGCACACACCACGTTTGGAGGAGGCTTCTAACTAATTTTTCTTCTCTTCTCTTCTATTAATCTCATAGTTTATTAGTTCTAGAGTTTTGGGTGCTACATAAACGTTGTAGTTTGAAGCTTGAATTGCTCTTATTATTTAATCACATTGGTTTATTTATTCAATCTTGCGCTTAATTATTTGATTGCTTAATCACCAATTGAATACTATCTACAAATCTAGGCCTGAACTCGAAAGAGGGAATTTTAGATTGCAAATAAGATTGAGTAGAGCAAGATCTTAACTCTTAAGGGGAGCGGATTTGCAGTTAGGATAGGAATATATCTAATCGCCTTGCTTAGTTACATGAATTATTAATGCATTTTTGTTAATCCTAATTTCATGGGAATATAGGCGTTAGGTTAGCTTGAATAGACAAGTAGTACTTCGGGAGAAGACTATGAGTAATACTAACCCTGTC